>MJUU01058115.1:28454-69247 GCA_002080025.1 Modiolus philippinarum
ACCCATCCATTACCACTGCCTTGGTTGTTTCCACTGCCAATGTCTCTCTTTTGCGAATTCCACCAGTCATTACCACTGTTTTGATTATTGTTACTACCAACATTACCATGACCAGAACCTGCAGTATTCACCCATCCATTACCACTGTTATCACTGTTTCCACTGCCAATGTCTCTTTTTTGTGAATTCCACCAGTCATTACCACTGTTTTGATTATTGTTACTACCAACATTACCATGACCATTGCCTCCATGATTTACCCATCCATTACCACTGTTATGACTGTTTCCACTGCCAATGTCTCTCTTTTGCGAATTCCACCAGTCATTACCACTGTTTTGATTATTGTTACTACCAACATTTCCATGACCAGAACCTCCAGTATTTACCCAGCCATTACCACTGTTATCACTGTTTCCACTGCCTATGTCCCTATCAAAATCAATACATTTTGATATAATTATTACAATCTTTTTCTTGTCAAAAGTATATATTTGAAGCTTAAATATTTTCAAGTGCTAAAATAGATATAAGTGTCTTGTGGAAAACTTTGAAGATTCGATCTGAACTGTGATTCAAAATTTATTTTTCTACTTTATGGAATAAACATTTCTTTTCACTTTCTACGACTGTCAATTGCTACCGGACACTACTGAAATGGACGGGGGGAGGGGTTAAAGGGGGTTGGCCGGCAATAAAAAAGTTTAACCCACTACCAGGACCATTGCAGTGGGTCTCGATGGGGTATAAGCGGGAAGCGGGATTGGCCTTTTTAAGCTAGCGGGAAACGGGATCGTGGCATAAAAGTGTGCGTGAAAACGGGAAAGGATGTCCAGCGTGAAGCGGGAGCTGCTGAAAATTAAGTCCGTGAAACGGGAAACGATGACCTCTTTAAGAGTCTTTGTAAAATATTTTCCCGCTAGGGAAACGGGAATTTACTGACAAATTGCCGGGATTTCGGGAAAGGGATCCTCCATAGAGACCCCCATTGCAATGTACAATTTTTCCGATGGGTTTTGCACCTCCTTTTTCTTATTTGAATTTTGGCTCTTCATAATTCTGTTCGGTAATTTTGTTATTACCCTCAATCTAAAAGCTTTCGATATAAAAAATAACTTTTATATGTAAAATCTTGGTTATTGCTTATTATGTCATAACCCTAATCGCTACCCTTGTTATCTTCAAATATGATGCAATTATAGCAACTAAATAATCCTTACAAAATAAAAAAAAAACATAAATGAGCCTGTAAGTTATGCAGTCCGAGAATTCCTATCAATTTTAGGAGGTGTCTTGGGGAATATTGTCTAAGGCGTATAGTTAAAATATCTGTTTCGTTAAACGTGAAAAAGCGCCATGTCATTGATCGAAAATATATTGGTCGTTCACGAATAGAGAATGAACGGTTATCGTACTAATAGTGTTAAGACTATGTGGCCATTTTCGCAAAAAAAAAAAAATCTTAAAATAAAAAAAAACGTTATTTCTCCATATGAAATGCGTTACATTTACTACTAATTATTTATGTTAAGATTTCTATTTGGGAAACCTCATCGGGTAGTAAGAAACATATGACACGATTAAGGTCGCAAGATTCGCAAGGTTTATAGAGAGGAAACTCCGTAGCTGTATTGGGATCAAATAAAAATATGTAAAAAGCTGTCCCGAGTTCCTATCTATTTTTTACGTTTGTCTTATTTGCGTTTTCCCTGTGTAGTTCCCTTGCACATTGTAGCACGTAATTGTCATATATAGCCATTGAAGATGTTTCCTTTTATTCTCTTTCTCTTTCTTTGATAGAGGTACAGTTCCGCAGATAATACATATAATACATTTGTTTTGATTAATCATAGATTTTGTGAACAAACATTACATTTTACTTTTTTTCATTTTATTTATATCTTATCTTTTTTTAATGAATTAATTTCAAAATATCCTTTTTTCATAAGTTAAATGCACTTTTAAATGACATATACTTTAATTAGCATTTTCTCTTGATTAATCAGTCACAAATTTATAATGACGAAATTGTCAGTTTCTAGACATTGTTCGAGCATTTTTGATGACCTTGTTTTGTTCACATTTGTTTGGCAATTTATTCTTTGCATTTTTTTTAAAAACAAATGCAATGTACAAATAAAACTAATCCACAAATAAAAATATCATGATGGCTGCAGCAAGATATTGACACAATTAGAAATATAGCGCATCATAGTGATACCAAAACAATCCTTAAGGGATTTTGGTTTCCATAAATAGCATTATGGTTATTTGTTTTATATCAGCTTACATACTCCTTTTGGTTTATTGCCTTCCAAACATTTTGATAATATCTGCTCTGAAGAGACATATGCTATCTGCGATAACAAATTCACACTAACTTCGGAATATAAATATTGAAATCTCGAATGAAATCACGAATAGATGAATTTTTAACATTAACTTTCCGATTAATACGATAATTTCCTCAATCTCGAAAGCAAAGTGATCAGATTTTAACGTTTGAGGCAACAGAACTGAATCGAATTAGAAACTTTTATAATTAACGAAAAGAAAAAAACGTTGGAAACTATTGTCACATTTAGACAAAACCAAAAAAAAAACCAAAAACACAAAAAAAAAACACAAAAAAAATAACAAAAGCAAAAAAACAAAACAAAACAAACAACAAAACAAAACAAAACAAAACAAAAAAAAAACAAAAAAAAAACAAACAAAAAACAAAACAAAAAAAACGAAAGAAAAATAAACCAAACAAACAAACAAACAAAATTAATTTGGCGAGACGTTTCATGTTAGAAAAAAAATCACAAGATGTATAGAAAACTTCAAACAATTCTACTGAGAGGTGTGTGGCAATGGTTTTGTTTACTAAATGTCATATTTAAACTTCTAACACCGGTTTCATTTAGCAGTGATGGAAATCATGATAACCAGGCTTACGTATATGTACAATTTATTATAGTAGGACGACATCATAGTACCTAGGGTAAATTAATCGACGTCATAATATTTCGTGCACAAATACGTTAATAAAAACCCCTGACCAGCCTTGATCATCACCAAATATCATATTAGAATCGAAATAATTAAGTCCGCAGTAACTTGTATACTATTTATAGAATAACAGTGAACACCTACAATGGCCAAAAAACATAGCCACATGCCATAAAGTAAATAGGAACTGCACAAGAAAAAAAAACCACAATAAAAATACAAAAGACAAACGTAAACAACGATAGGAACTCGGGACAGCTGGACTTGGTACCGGCACTAGCAAAAGCCAACGGTAGGGAGAAACCGGTTTATGGGTACCCAAACCTCCCCTTTCTCTGTCCCGTTTCCCTATAGTATAATAAACAGTACGAATAAACCCATACAGGTAAACTACTAAATCCATGACCACAATCTAGAAAAAAGGGGGAACAAAACGTAATTTTGAAAGATGGGTCAAGGAGTGCTCGCCGCTAAACTGCCGGCTAGCTCAAGGGGCCTAGTCTGCTGGTAAAACACTGTCGCACTTCGGAAGAAAAATCAAATTCAAAACTTCCAATGGGTTTGGTAAAGAATCATCATGTATTTCAGTAGACATCGGCAGTATCAGTGAGAGGCCAGTATGTGTGCAAAATCCTCAGGTCACTGGATCCCAAAGCTAATTTAACGGACACGTGCAGAATAGCCTCGATATCCCCTATTGCGTAAAGAATGTTAGTTACGTCCCAGTTTTTCCTGATTTTTAATCAGTTTCTGGCATTTTAACAACATTTCCGTAAAATCGAGGATGGGAAATGCCCTTAGTAATAAGCTGTTTGCGAGTGACATTATATTTAGATATCAAATGTTCATATCTTCGATAAAACTTTTTAAATGTATTTAACAATTTATGAAATCTGTAACCTTGCTGCAAAAGTTTTGAAGTGATAGCAAGGTTCATTCATTGAAGTCGTCAAGAGTAGAACAAACGCGTGCGAATCGGACCAGTTTAGAAATATTAACACCGTAGGATGGGGCTAGAGGAACGTCGCCGTCAAGAAAAGGAAAATTAGTAATACTGAAATCAAAATCATCCCTTTTATCGTAAATTTTAGTTTTTATTTTACCAGAGTCAACGATAATAGTTAGATCCAGAAAAGGGCAATTTTTAGAATCATTATACAAGACTCCGCTGCGTTGAATGATAATTCAGATGCGGAACTAATTAGTTTCCACACACAAATCTCCAGCAACCTACTGATGGCTATGATTTGTTTACTTTATTATGCAACTCAAAGATAGCAAAAACCTTTATTGTTTAAAACAGTAAGCTTACTATTTGACAAAGTCAATATATGCGCCAAAATTCAGTAAAACCAACATTTTTGCTATATAGTCATTGGGTAGGTGTAATTGCACTTATTTATTAATCATTAGTATTTTTGTCTTGACGCAGATGATCAGTTTTATATCAGATCAGCTTGATTACCGAATTTGATATTGTTGGGTTGTTTGAATTTACTTTAATCTGACATTATTTTTTGGTATGTTATTATTTAATAGTTAACCTAGGTTTGAAAACCCCTTCTCGATCAAATTAGAACACATTACATAAAATTTCTCAGTCAAAATATATTTTGCACTGGGTAACAATGAATTTTCCAACAAAGTAGAGAGGACTGAAACTTGAGGTTCTCAAGAGCCTGTAGCTCACCTGGTCTAAGAATTGCATAGACAGTACAAATAACCTCAATGGTAAAGGGTTTCATTTTGTAATATGATAGTAGACCTCAATGGTTTATTTGAAGATGATCGTTCTATGCATTTCCCATAGGGTCCTATTTTACTATGCTTCCCGTTGGCGGAAATCTTGGATCTCACTTACTGGACACATTTTCCAAAGTGGGTCATCAAAGGACCATTGTGATCAAGTTTGGTTCCAACAGAAAAAGTAGTTTAAGAGAAGATCTTTGAATGTGTTTTCCCATAGGGTCCTTTGTTAAACTAAGATAACTGCTGGTGGTTATCTTTAATACATGTATGTGACTTGTCGGACACATTTTTCAAAGAGAGCCAAAGAAAGACAGTTGTGACCAGGTTTGGTTCCAATTAGCCAAGTAGTTTCAGAGGTGAAGATCTTTGAATGTGTTTTCCCATAGGGTCAAATGTTAAACAATATTCCCCGCTGGCGGCCATTTTGGATTGCAAATTTGTCTGCCATATTTTTAAGGACTAACCGAGGACTATTATGACCAAGTTTGATTCCGATTTACCAAGTAAATTCAGATAGGAAGGTCTTTGAATGTGTTTTCCAATAAGGTTGAGTGTTAAATTATGTTCTCTGCTGATGGCTATTTTGAATCTGATGGGGACTTGCCGGACCCATTTTTCGAAGGGACCACCTAAGGACAGTTGTGACCAAGTATGGTTTCAATTGGCCTAGTAGTCTCAAAGGAGTTCTTTAAATGTATTTTCCCATAGGTTAAAATATTCATTATTGTAACGCAGAGCTTACAAATGTCCCCAACCGAACACTGTTTAAGTTTTGCACAAAATTTCCATGGCAGCTTTTATGAGATTTTTAATGCTAAACATTCATTTCTACACGTGCCAGACAACCTTTCTGTAAAATTTCGTCCAAATTAAAGCACTTTGAATTTTCAGGTCTATGTTCTGTTTCCATGGTAATGGCTACCATTTTGAAAATTTTTGAAGGTAAAAATCATTTCTTCACATGCCAGGCAAGCCTCCTGGAAAATTCCCTTCAAAATCGGACCATTTATAATTTTCCGGCCCTTTCTCCATTTCCATGGCAACTGCCGCCATTTTGAGAATTTTGAATCTAAAAATCATTTCTACACATTCCAGGTAACCTTCCTGTAAAATTTCATCAATTCTGACTATTTGGAATCGTCCCGCCTTTTTCCGTTTCCATGCAACGGTCGCAGTTTTGAAAATTTTGAAGCTACAAATCATTTCTACACATGCGAGGTAACCTTCCTGTAAAATTTCATCCAAATCGGACAATTTTGAATTCCCCCGCCTTTTTCCCGTTTCCATGGCAACGGCAGCCATTTTGAAAATTTCGAAAATTGTGTGCACATCTATACTTATGTAGGCCAACATTCCTGTGAAGTTTCATTTAGTTTGGTCCAATAGTTTCCGGGAAACGTGTCGGCTGGAATTGAGCGGAAGAAAGAAGAAAAAACGCAAAACATAAAAAAACAACTATAAGTCTCTCAACTTCGTTTTGCAGACTTAATAATAAGGAACGGAGTAAACACAATATGTTCCAAAAACTTCGTTTGGGGGACATAACTATGTTCATCATGGATCTGATAGGGACTTGTCGGACACATTTTCAAAGGAGATAACCTTAGGACAGCTGTGACCAAGTATGGTTCAAATTGGCCAAGTAGTCTCAGAAGAGATCTTTCAATGTGACCAAGCATGATTCCAATTGACCAGGTAATCTCAGAGGAGAAGATCTTTGAATGTGTTTTCCCATAGGGTCTAATTTTAAACTAAGTGATATGATGGCAGCCATCTTGGATGAGGTTGGCAAACTTCCCACATGAAAATAAAATGAAGTCCTTAACATACTCAACATTTTGCATTAAATCTTAATCTTTACATTAAATCTTTTTTGTAATATAAGTTAAAATGTAACTTCTTTTCTTCAAAATATCTAGTTGGGTAGATTTTTATAAGCTGCACATTTTTGCAATTTAAAGTTGACCTCTGTCTGTTTCATGTATAGCTTTATTTACAAAAAAATAGTAAAATTTTACGGAAAAAGGGCAAAAACTCCAACATTGGTTTTCGGATTTTCTCCAAACTTGTAGGGCGGGAAGATCTTGTTATGTTGGTCATTTTTACCTCATAATAGAATGTTTTATCTGTAACCGTTTTGATTAATTTGCAAGAAAATTACAATTTACCCCTATGTTTTATTTTTAGTACCGGCAGCCATGTTGTAAAGTCCTCGAACTCTTCGGACATAATTTTCAATTTAAATATCATGATAATAATTCTGACCAAGTTTGGTTTAAATTGACCCGATGGTTTCAGCGAAAAATATTTTACGATGGACGTACGACGGACGTGAACCGACGGACGTCAAGTGATGGCAATACCTTACATGGCCTTTCAGGCCAGGTGAGCTAAATCCATTATTGTGTTTAAAATGTAATAGATGTACATTCAATAGTCAGATGCGGTGTAACTTAAAATATACACTAGTTTTCATTGACATTCGTTTTTACGTCAAATTTATAATCTATGTCTTCAAGCCGTAAAGTGTCTTTTCCAAATAGACATAAAAATTTCCGAATACCGATTATGCAAATGAGAATATTGGTTCAATCTTTTGTAAAAATTAATATAAGCTGCCCTGTGTTATACCTCTCAATATCTACATAACTTGTAAACGAAATAAGTCGTTTATGTACAGAACATGCTGACTCTTCCGGAGCACCTGATTTTACTCTTTTTTGCTGGAGTTCACACTGTCGATGCCTTAGTTTTGAAAGGTTCTTTTATTTCCGTACTTTCTAACTGTCTGATCCTTGTTTTTCTCTAATCTCGTTTTTTCTCCATACCTTTTGACGTTGAGTTTTGTGATTAGCCATCCTTGTTCCTTCGGTATTCTATTGCTGTTGTTTCTTACATGCAGTTTTTGTATGTTTAAAATGAATTCATGTAAAGATTATCCATTATCGGTACATATTCCTGGTTGGGTATAATAACAATTCATACCCAATGAAAGTGCAATATTTAAAAAAAGATATTGTACCAAAAACTTGAATGACCACATGCAAGAAATGTTGCAAGTCTACTCTTCGATCTGAATTTTTACAAAAAAAAGATGGAATGAAATACGCTCTGCAAATATACGACCAATATATCTTTTAGGGATTCTCACCTTCTCCTACTGAAATTGTGGTTTCTTTGAAAATTATTCCCATGTAGAATTATTAATAAATCTCCAATTTTTGTTAATCCACATGCAAACTAAAAGGGTATATACTAAATGATACTCTACGATTTCAAATTTAATATTCTACCCAAATCAACCTTTCAGTATAAAGAATCACAATAAAATATCATTTTAAACAGAATGTCACTGCTATTGAACTTGAAAATTATGTAACTTTACTGCTTACTTGGGCAAAAATACAAATGAAGGATGAGCTTGGAACGTTCAAGATTTTGGCTTTAGATTAACCTTCAATAAATACCAGGATTTTAACCATTTAATCACCTGTTTACATTTATTTTAAAATATCATCTTTTCAATACCGGTATAGATCGATATTACTTTATTCAGATGAACAACATGCAACAGGTCATAATTTTGTAAAAATTATTGTTTAATATACCGATAAATTTCTTTCATATTTCTATCAAGAAAAGCTCATTTGGTACTCGTATAATCATTTTACTATATATAACAAAAAAAAACTAATATCTGAATTAAAAGGGGTAATTTTTATACCTAGATTGTGCAGTCTTTTCCAAAAAGTCCAGCAATTGCTTCTCAATTCCTGTGTCGTGTTCAGTTATTGGTAATTCTCTTTCAACTTTTATGTTGTGTTCAGACCTTGGTTTACTTGGGGTGTCTTCTACAGGTTTAGCAGGTATGCCTGCAATATTGTTTTCAAATGATTTTTTTGTGCTGTATACAAAATAAAATTTTGACAAAAAGCATTTGAGCGGTAGAAACAACAGTTAACGTTGGTTGAATGTACATGTGAGTGCCACCAACTTGTTAAGATGACAAAGTCGTGATAACTTATCATGATATCTTTTTATAATTATATCGACTTGACAAGATGAATACAGTGCTCCCTCGTTATACCAATCTCTTTCATGGCGGCTCTCGTTTTTTAAAAGATACATTTTTCTAGTATTTTTTTTTCTTCTCTATATATCGCCACCCTCACATACCGCCATTTTTTTCCTCGTCAGAAAGATGGCGATGTAATGAGGGTACTCTGTTTCATGCTAACTTGACTTTAAATAATGTTCAATTAATTGGATAATAATTTCTGTGTTAAGTTGACAAAATCATATGTTTTCTTGTCTTAAAGTCTATGAAAGTGTATACGGACCTATAGCCATAACCACGTGTTATGTCGACATAATTATATCGACTTTACTTATATTAGTCATCAAGAACACCGAGTTCTTTCGACATAATGAGCAATTAAACAGCTTTGTTACGTTATTATATAAGTATACACAAGTCAACTAAGTTGACATAATAAATAATTTTCAGATGTTGATTTACATTTGTCAACATATCTTTTACAAAAAAATATGGAATACCTGAAGGGACTATAAAAGAGCAAAAAGCAGTGCAAAATAACCATTTTTCGTTTTTTGATAACAAAATATGTACACAAAATTCTACTACAATACTTTATATTCATAAGCAGGTAAAAATATTCATAAATTAAGTCGGGTATTTTATCATTTTAAGATTACGTAATGGAAGGTATAGACACACGCAACCTTACATATAAGGAAATATATATCTTACATAAGAAACATCTGTTTTTTAAAGTTGTTATAAAGGGTAAATGAAAGCACTCTATTATTTTGCAGAACTCTTTATCAAAAATATCTCAGAAACAATGTCAGTATATCCAAAGTTTTTTTTTTTTTTGTTGTTGTAAATGTTCAGATTTTTTCTCTTGGAAACAATCACAAACCCTTAGATATTTCCCCTGCTATCAACTATATAAATAACTCACCTATAACTAGCAAAGCCAGATAACTAGCAACAATTGATAGCTTCATTGCACCTAAAATTCATATTGAAGTTTATTTAAATATAGCAGTGCGTTAAGTTCGGTTTTATCCAATTGATGCTTTTTGAAAATGAAATGCCATATTTTATCAAAAATTAATGCGTAAAGTTTTCAAAATTTCAATGAGAAAAATACAATTTCAAATGAAAAAACAATACTACGTTTGTTACATTTTGAATAAAATGTTTTATGAATAATTTACCTAACACAACTGAATAATGGTACATAGTGGGACGTATTCTTCTCTTCGTTGTTGTTTGTTATCAATACAAAGCCATTTTATGTAGTATGATACAAATGGTCATTTCGACAACTTATGTGTCTCATCAGTGCAGATAAAATCTAAACATTCGGAAGACCATAAACTGAAAGATGTTTAAAAATCTAGAGAGAGGTAATAACCAATATAACCAATAGGATAAAAAAAAGATGAAAATATATATATAACTGCACAAAATATATGGCGCAAATCAACATTGTGTATTTGTTTTTTAGCCATTCACCGCACATAGGGGGAGGGTTTGGATCCAAGAAAACGAGTTTAACCCCACCGCAATTTTAGCGCCTGTCCCAAGTCAGGAATATATTGGTCATTGGCTTGTCCTTGTCTTCTTATAAAATTTTAGTTTTTGATATTTGGGTTATTGGATGTGGTTTCTTTCCATTGATTTATTCACTTTTTTTTACTTTTGGGGCCATTTAGGGCTTGCTATATGGTGTGGGGTTCCTCACTGTGTTAAAGATCGTACGGTGACCCCTAGATGCATTATTTTGGGTCGTTTTAACCTGGATATGGGATGTTGTCTCCCTGACATTTACCCCATTTCCTTTCTTTTTCATATTATATACTGAAGTATTCTGCCAAGTTTTTGTTAGAAAATACAAATCATTTACGGGAAGTTGTTGATAATCGATAACTTTAAAACGACCAAGTTATCTGATAACATGGAAATCTGGAAAAAATGAAAATAATAAAAACCAAAATGCATGTTTCACATTAAGCATTCTTGTTAGTTGTCTTGAAAAGTAACTTGTGGTTCAGAAGGAGTTGCGGGTAATGAAGTGATACCATCAAGACTTCAAGTAAAATGGCAAAGATCAAAAATGGCTTGAAAATATGAAAAGCAAAAACCGAAGGAAAAGAAAATACAGGGTACATATGTACGATAAATACTTATGCATTCCTGTAAGTTGTGTTGAAAAGTACCTAGGGGTAGAGGAGGATTGCAGATAATGGATGCATACCGTCAATTTTTAAATAAGCTAAAATAAGTAAGTCCAAAAATAGGTAGAATGTTTAGAGAGACAAAAATAATGAAAAAATGAATTGTAAAGTGCACATCTCCAATATAACGGAATCATTCCTGTAAGTTATGTTGAAAAATACTTAGCGGTTTACAAGGAGTTGCGGATTATGGAGGCATACCCTTCGGACTCCTATAAGCTAGAATGACAAATTACAACCAATAGCTGTAAATCTCGGAAAAACAAAAGTAATGAAAAACAAACTGCATAATGCACATCTGCAATATATACTGAAGCATTTCTGAAGCATTTCTAAAGTATTGTTAAAAAAATATCAAGCGTTAAAAGGAAAGATGGGCATAATGCTAAAAATTTGGAAACAATACAGACAGACGGACAGAGAGTGACAGACGGACACAGGACGACGGATAGTGATCCATACGTGTCGATTCTGCAGTAGGTGAAGGCGATATAAAATAAAGTCGCAATTAATGATTTTGTTTTCATAGATTGATTGCAACTAAACAATAAAATCAGAGTATTCAATATCATTTAGCTAGATGCATTTAGATTTGAAACAAATGCGTTTACTAGTGATATGTTTATATGTTATAATTAATCATGTTTGCGTCATTAGCACCAATGAAACAGACTGTGGTTCAAGTCGATATTTGATAAGTATGCTTTCTGTTTATATTGCAGTAGAGTGTATAAAAGTGAATCAAACAAAAACAAAAAAAAAAACAAAACAAAACATCAATTACTCTGCTGTCCAAAACATTCAAAAAATTCTTCAACTTTCATACTTTTGAACGGTTAACATAAATGTGTTCCTATTTCAAAACCGCTTTTTTGGCTCAATAGGACAATTTTTTTTCTATAGCACTGCCGATCAATCGTGCTTTTAAGGAATAATAAGTTCTACGACATCTTAAATAATATTTTGTCTTTTCTTGCATTGGTCTTGTATTTGATAGATAGTGCAGAAGTCAGCAAACATTTATATAAAGCACCAAGTACATAATTTTATCGCAATGTCCAATGCATATTTTTAATTTTGCACGTATATTGCAATCAAAGCATTAATTATTTAAGGTATACAGACTAGATTTACTTACTGATATATCGTCTTTTTGAAGTTTAGAGCAACCTGAATTAGGGAGAGTAACTTTCTTCTTTTATAGGGGTTCAACTAATAAATATTCATGAAATAAGATAATACATATTCTTCTTAATTCACCCGTTAATTCCTTGAAACTATCTCTCTAAGCGTGGGCTGATCCTGTTTTCTTTCTTCTTTTTTTTTTCTTTGTTTTGTGCATAGATCTCTGCTGGTTTGGTTGGGTAGGGTTTCGAAAGAACGAGGAGGCGTTACTTAGAATACGAGACAGCTTTATACCTCATGTACTTTCTACCAAGTTTTTTTTCCAAGAAAGCACTTTCGAAGTTAACTATCTGCTTATACAACCAATGAAATTGCACTTCTTATTCTCACTAACGACGGAATGTTGTCATTAACAACTATGTTAAACAATTCAATTTATTGAGTCTGATCATTGTATAAACAATTTTAGTTAAAATGAAATTATTCAGATAAAAGTTATTTTATATTTACCCTTTGTCTCTGAGTACATATAAGTTTCATAATTTTGATAATATTTTACGTTTGGAAAAGCGTAATTTACGGATGCATTGCAATTTATTATGCAGTTATATAACAATATATCGTAAACAGTGTATAAAAGCCCACAAAACGCTGACTAAAGGTTTACAGACCGTATTATTATATAACTGAATGTGTGTAGGCGAAATAAAAAAACATTAAAAATCTCGTTCTGATAAACACTTTATTATGTTATCTAAAATTCACGTAAAGTATAATAAATTTATTATACATATTTCGGTATATAGATTTCCAAATGTTTTGGTGTGATCTGCACTGAAGAGACATAAGTTGTCGAAATGTGCATATACAGAAACTAAATTAACATTGTTATGTATTTACATTGGATGCTCCAGATTTCTACTGATAATCGAAATGTCATGTTATTCTGTATTATCGGCCAGGAATAAGAATGCTTCCAAGGGTACTTGCATATCACTTAGAGCTTTTTTAAATTTTATTTTTGGGTCTTTTTTCAATATCGACAAATGACAAGGTATCCTTGTGAAACCATACTGTGTTTACCCTACTCATATCTTTTATGGACTGCGATTATTTTCTTCCTTCAAGGGTATTTAAGGGAGTATGAGTGTCAGATTTCTGAAGCATTCGATATCCTCGGGTTTTATCCACTCAGTTTTAAATTTTTTTGCACATGGATTATATTTTCTTGGTCATAGGTCACTTTAACATGCATAAAATAGACAAAATGCGAAATTTTATCAACTTCCAATTATATTTTCATATATTTTAAGGCATATAAACAGGTAATGGAAAATGAAAGAAAATTCTAGAGAGAGCTGTTGCCCGCCAAAATTTTGACGTCTTATGTCTTAAAATTTCTTACAAGGATTTGAATTTTTTTTTTTTTTTGCTAATGTTGTTCTATTAGCAAAGTTCTTCAAAACAAAAGGTCAGAATTTCATTCTAATTACAAAATTTCTGACACTTAAGGGCGGTACACGCGAAAAGTTTAATCCTATACTACAGATCAAATAAAATTTTCATATTTTTGTTCACACGAAGCAATTAATTTTATATTATTTTATAAAATGCACTTATTTTAATAATTTTTTTAAGAAAATCGTTTATTTCACAAGGAGAAGAGCAGTATTCTAATTGTTAGACATATTAACATCTCCTTTTAATCTTATGACATTAATCGTCCTTTGGGACCGGCCTTTAAACTATTTGCAATATGCAAAAGGTAATTTTATTTTGTATATTGAACTAGGAATACGAAACGACACATCTCAAAAATTTTTCTATTTAAGCTCAGAGTTTGTATATTCATTTTTTCGACCTTTTATTTCACAGTTACCCTTTGCTTGCTATGCTTTTCATGCTTGTCATTTACTCTTTATTTGTAGTTTTGTTTTATATTGGTCCTTTTTTTTCTTCTTGCACTTTCAGGTTTATAAGGTGTATATAAAGGATACTTAGAAAACTAAAACTGTGCTGTAATCAGGGCAGGACAAGCTTGCCCTGTCGGAGCACCTGATGTCAATCTGTTTTTTTAAGTTCACAATGTTAGTGCTTTAGTTTGTAGTGTTGTGTTTATGGTGTTTGTGTGTTTTGTGGGTGTGTGGTGTCTTTGGTTTTCCGTCTTCTGGTGTTCTTTCTTATGCTTTGTCTCTAGACTTTGCATTGATTTATATAAATTGTGTGCTCTGTTCCTTCGGTAATCTACTGCCGTTGTTTTC
Source organism: Modiolus philippinarum (assembly GCA_002080025.1). Classification (NCBI taxonomy): domain Eukaryota; kingdom Metazoa; phylum Mollusca; class Bivalvia; order Mytilida; family Modiolidae; genus Modiolus; species Modiolus philippinarum. The sequence continues at coordinate 42,854 of MJUU01058115.1, forward strand.
TGATACTGATATCTCTTTCATGTACTTACTGATAAAAGTAAATTACACCTATATTATTGCTGAATAATTTAGTTTAGGTATTGAATGATTCGACGTGATGATTTGTGGGAATATTCGCAGAAATGGTTGAATGTATCAAAGACAAAAGAATATGAAAGAGTTGATTTAAAACAAACTACAAGTGGTGCCATCAGAAATGATGGCCATTCCCGCACCTCCCTGTCTCACATAGAAAACAGAGTTCTACTGACAAACTCACATGTGTCACAATCGACATCTTAGGGCCTCTTGTTTGCACCAAGACATATATAAAAATCCGAAAGCTAATTGCGTATCTGCAGACTATATGCAACAATTCTATCACAAAATTATTTCCATGAATCCAAAAATGGAGGAAAAAGTCCACTGACAAGCTCACATGTGTCAAAACTGACTTCTTGGGGCCTCTTGTTTGCACCAATACCAATATCAAAAATCCGAAAGCTTATTGAGCATTCGCAGACTATATAAAACAATGATATAACAAAATTAAATCCATAAATTCAAAAATGTAGGAGGAGTTCCACTGACAAGCTCACATGTGTCAAGATAGACATCTTGGGGCCTCTTGTTTGCTCCAAGACCAATATCAAAAATCCGAAAGCTTATTGAGCATCTGCAGACTATATGCACAATTCTATAACAAAATTAAATCCATAAATTCAAAATTGTAGGAGGATTTCCACTGACAAGGTTCATCTAACGGGCAGACGGACGGGACTAAAACAATATCCCCGTAATTTCTTCAGAAAAATGCGGGGATAATAAACTAAAATGCTTAAATGTAGTGCATTTTATTCTAAAGATAGAGATTTGCACATGTATTGTCAAAATTTTGTGTCTTTCAGATATTTTAAGGTTACCTAACTAATGGTAAAAACAAAAAAATATCAACATTTTGATTTGGTTTGTACCGAAGAAAAATAAGCTGTTGAAATTACGCAGGAACTAAATTAACAGCAACTTGGTATTTTATTATTTATTACCACTGGTCCATGCCTCTGCTGATGGACTGTAAGTCCTCGGGGGTATTCACTAACCCAGTATCAGTACTTCTGTACTGGTCCAAAAAGCAAATTATTTGTAAATCAGGTATAATGATGTCTATTTTTTTAAAGAAAATGTTGTAAAAACAAAAGAGTATCTCCTTCGTGCACGGCTTTGTCCTTCGATGATTTTTGTGAAAACTAAAGAGTATCTCCTTCGTTGTCCTTCGATGACTTTTGCTTTTCTTTTAGATCCTATTGGTTAGTTGTTCTCTGTCAGCTTTTACACATATTTTGGTTTGGAGAGTTCCAAATATTTAAGTCTCCGAAACATTTTGGATACTTATTGATTTTCTTTGTTTCTTCATATTAATATAATTATCATTTTATAGTTTTCATAACGAGAAAAAATTGTATATCGATCGCTTGATATCAACTAAGGTTATGTAAATTCAAAATATAATAAACGAGCCTTTGGCGAGTTTATTATATTTGAAATTACATAACGAGAGTTGATATCCAGCGATATACAATTTTTTCGGGTTGTTAAAACTTTCTCTCTTATGATTGCAGTGAATTTTTAGTGCCGAACTGGTGTTCTGTGCTAACTTGCTTGTGACGTCGCTGTTTTGTTCACCGTTACTAGGCAACATTAATCACGGTCAACGAGATCTTACTGTTGTCCAATAGAATCGTCGAAAAGGTGACAACACATCATGCGTGATGTGCTATTACTTGTCGCTCAACCAATGAAATTCTCATGAAAGAGATGCAACTACTTGTTATCTAGTTCCAGCTTCAAAGTGTCGTAGTGTACCCCAATTAACTATTCGTGCAAGGAGTAGGTAATGAGGTTGAATCATAAGAGAAATAATTGTTCTTTTTAATCTGCACTGAACACACATAAGTTGTCGAAATGGCCATATTCAGGAAATGTATTATGTGAAACTTCAGTATTCTATTATTAATTCCATTTGAGTTCTGCGGTTGACGTTTTGGAGAAATCGTGTTTCAGTTCAGATTGAAATAAACTTTAATGATAGACCGTGGACCCTCGTCATTTGATCTAGTTTTTATGCTTTACTTATCAGGTGTGATACAATGTTGGATAAAAAAAAACATTAAAGTCCATTAAATTCTGATTTTCGATATATTTTTATTTTTTAAAAAATCGAAATTTTCGGAAATTTAGATCTTTTCACAATTTCGACTTTCTGACTTTAGGATCGTAAAATCTGAATATATTAATAATGGCCAATTTAATAATGATTTATGATATATTAGGAACAAATTGTGCGCACACATTTTAGTTTCAGACATAATATAGCTAAAAAGTCAAAATCAGCACCCCTCCCCCTAAAAATTAAGGGAAAATTTAAATCTTCAGGCTCTAAATGATAAACAGATAATGTTTAATGGGAATTCTAGTGTTTATTTTAATAAAGCTGACACGCAGAAGCATTTAAGTAGATTTAAACTTTTTAAGAGGTCTCTTTTCGACTCTTCTGCCCGAAATTGTATGGAAAATGGGAATTTTCCGTTTTTCAGAATTTTGCTGTTTTGACTTTGAGATGCAAATACTTTATGAAATTCATATGTAACTTGAAAATGTTGATTAAATATCTTTTCATTATATCTTAGCTATTACAAAGTATGCTTTTAAACATTTTTGACTAACTACAGTTTCATAAATTACAAACATATTACCCCTTACCACACATATTGAACACGATTTATTTCATTTTATTCAGCTTGAAAAGCTTAAACGTTGTATAACGGTCCAATGACAAATCATTTTCAAACACTAAAATACACAGAGAGAGAGACTCACATATATCATAAATAAGATCATGTGCGTGGTTTATGAGCAGTTGTTCAACTATTAGAATTAGATTTCCTAAAATTCTGAAATGCTGGAAATTCCCATTTTTCACGAAAATTGCCCAAAATATTCAATTTTACCCATATTTTGGTGTTGAAACTACATAGTAAGCTATATCTTGAATGTATCTTTTGCAAAGAAAGTAAAACATTAATATGATATGTTCATATATATGTAAAGACAGACATATTTGGGGACTTTTAAGTTTTGTTGGAGTAGGGGTAAGATTTTCGGTATTTATAGTCACATTGAACATTTCTTGTTTTTCTAAGCAGTGTTTTAAGATAACTTATGTATCGGTTAAAACAATAAATAGGCATATCTGCAAATAAATCCTCTAGATTTGCTACATATAATGATTTAAAGGTAAATTTTTGACAAATCTGAAATGCTATAAATTCCCATTTTTTGGACAAAATATTGAGTTTAACCTGACAAGTGGAATTTAAAATACCAAATCATGATAGAATTTATGCAACCTTGCTATATGCAACGCAGATTTAGCTTGTGGTGGTTATTTTTCTCCCAACATAGACAAAAAATCGACAATTTTTGGGAAAATTTGTTGGGGTAGGGGTAAGATTTTTGGTATTTAGAGTCACATTAAACAATCCTTGTTTTTCTAAACAATGTTTTAAGACAACTTATGTATCGCTTAGAACAAATAATTGGCATATCATCAGATATATTCTATACATTTGACATATGTTGCGATTTAACAGTGAACAATGGACAAATCTGAAAAGTTGAAAATTCCCATTTTTCATGAATTTTGGAAAATATTGAGTTTTAGTCCACCAATGGCTGTTTAAATACCAAATCATGATGTAATTCGTGCAACATTGTTATATACAATACACATTTTACGTGTTCTGGTTATTTTCATGCAAACATGGACAAAAAATTGACAATTTTAAGGGAAAATATGTTTGGGTAGGGGTAAGATTTTCGGTATTCAGAGTCGCATTAAGCACATATTGTTTTTCTAACAATGTTTTAAGACAACTAATGTGTCGCTTGGTACAATTAATTGGCATATCTGCAGATATATACTCCAGATTTGGCATATATAACGATTTAACAGTGAACTTTGGACAATTCTAAATGGTTAAAAATTCCCATCTTTCATCAATTTCGGGCAAAATATTGAGTTTAAGTCAAAAAATGGCTGTTAAAATACCAAATCATAATGTTATTCATGCAACATTGTCATATACAACACACATTTTGCGTGTTCTGGGTATTTTTATGCGAAAATAGACAAAAAATTGACAATTTTATAGTAAATTTGTTGGGGTAGGGGTAAGTTTTATTGATGTATGATGTTTATATTACCTAAATTATTTGTAATGGTCGTAAAGCAAATATAATAAGCTTTCATTTGATACCTATTTTAAATGAGATTTGTTTACTAAAAAAATAACACTAGGCAATAGAAAGACAAAACTTATTCAAAAACGTCCATGTATTTGGTCTATTTAAAAATAAAATTTTGGTTAATAATATGTTAACATCGTCTTAACATGTTTTATATTGACGAAAATAGATTGAAAAGCTAAAAACAATTTTCAGGAGCGGGAATTGACGTGCACTTCGGGTTCTTTAGACCATCTAACTTACGCAAATCAATGAAAATATCAGATTTTCGTCAATATTTCATTGGGGTAGGGGTACGTTTAATTAGGCTATGGAACGTATTGGGCATGGAAATTGTAAAAACTTGAGTTCCTTGTAACGTTTATACAATAAGCAATTATTTTATACCTCGTTTTTATAACTGGAAAGTATTTGGTCAACATTTTGTAGCAGCTGAAAGAAAAACTTGAAGGAAAAACGAAATTTTTCAAAATTTCTGTAGGTGGTACTCAAAAAAGGCCAAAATGCCACAAGTGCGTGCAGGTTATGCTCATGCTAACATGTTTTATTTTGAAAAGGGGATGTATGCGGACTTAATAAATGGGTTTGGTTCGGAAGTGGGGGGGGGGGGGCACGGGGGGTTATTCAAGCCCATGGACTATGAGAATAAAAATTGAAATATATGCAGCACTTAATTAGATGTTAGCTTAGAACCAAGTTCAGTTAGAATTTGTAAAATCTTTATCTGGAATTTCAGGTCAGTATGAAAGAGCTAGACAATTGGGCTACTCATCCGATGATAAGTAAGAGATATATCCCCACTGTGTGTCACAAAGAGTTTAACTACATTGTATAATAACAACTTTACAACGTCTTCAATGTTCATATTCAGATGGCAACAGACCCCATGTACTTTAAATACATGTTCTATAAACACACAGGTGAAATTTTCCCGATAACAATCATTATGAATGAAAATATTTCATAAACTGAAGTACCTCTACAAAGACTTAGACAAATTATGTGTATCTCCGACGAACTCTTACTTTGTCTTCTGCACGTAGACAGACGGTGTCTCATCCCATAACATATATTACCTAATATGTTGCACTGAGTAAATTTTTTTTTTCGGGTTCGTTTTAATTAATATGCCGAATTTGAAATGAAATACATTTTGAAAAATAAAATATATGACTGGTTGTCCATATAATGCTGTATCTTCCTGATGATGATACAAATATGTTTTGAAAATATTATGGCTTTGACATTTAACAGAATCTGGGCACACAAGCTATAGTTATTCGTCATATAAGCGGGAGAATGATGCATAATTAAACCTGGTTTAACCCACCATTTTATTTATAAAATGCCCGTTCCAAGTCGGGAATATGACGGCTTGCCAAAAATGTTCTGTGTTTGGTTCTATTTCCCTGATTCTGTCGTATGTTATACGGGTTTTTCTTACTGATTTCTCCCTTTGATCGATTCGGACTTTTGTTGTCACTTTTATTGATTTTATCCTCACTATTATATGACTTTAAATAACTTCATTCTTTTTTCTCCAAATTCTATTTGTGAATAAGGACAGATATCATAGGTAACTAAGAAATGACAAGTCGGATTTTAAGATTATGTTTAAAATCAACCGTTATTTTTTTTACACTCGTTGAAATTTACTACAAAATGCATTTACTCTCGTAGCATGACGAGTGAACGTGCAATCATCACAAACTGAGGATTCGAGAGCATGATGCTTAATGTTTTTTCGGTGCCGACGTTGCTTTAGCATTATTTTGGCCCTTTGTGAACAGTCTTGTACATTTATACATTTTTTATTCTTCAATTCATTGATAAAAGTATATCAATTCAAAAATGCAAATGGAAGAAAATTTTAACCAACATCACAATTAATGCAATATATAAGAAAATCATTTGGCGAGTGCAGGAGGATAAAGAGAAAAAGAAGAAACAGAAATGATACAGAACGTTACAAAGCAGTGTCAACCGCACAAAAGGTGGAGGTATTATATAGGGATCCATTGGCGTACCCATGATTTGCTGTACTTGACACTGTCAAACTGTCAATAAAAAGAACGGTATTAAGTAATGGACAGCGTTTGTCAGCTAGATTTTATCTGCACTGATGAGAAATAAGTTGTCGAAATGGCCTTATGCAGAAACTAAATTAACAGCTACTTCGGTATTTTGTTTTTGTTACATCTGGGTCGATGCCACTGTTGGAGGACTGTTAGTCCCCGAGGGTATTCACAAGGCCAGTAGTCATTACTTTGGTGCTGACCCGAAAGCCAATTTTATTTCAAATCTTGCAATATCTAAATTTTTGTAATTTGTTTTTGAAAACTTAGGGGTATCTCCCTCATGCAAAGCTCTGTCCTTAGCTGATTTTGGCTTTCCACTTAGATAATTTTTGGTTATTGTTCTCTATCAGTTTTTAAACATCTTCGAGTTAATGGTGTTCCAAATGTTTAGATTTTATCTGCACTGATGAGACATAAGTTGTTGAAATGGCCCTATGAAGAAACTAAATTAGTTTCGGTACTATGTTATTAGGTAACGAACTGGATCTACGACAAATGACTTTTCTTAGTTGTGAACATTTGTTAAGATCTGTCAAATTATGGTGACAACTGTAAAGTTTCTATAGTGACATTTAAAATAGTAATTGAACATCGCTTTACTATCAAAGGTTTTGAGACATGAATTTCCTTTTTGCTTTTTATACAATCGGTACTTCAAGATAGATCAACTTTGAAAGACGAAGATGTCCGAATATTACTTGTCAAATGGGGAAAGTTCCCTATTGGAAAGTAAAAATCATCAGATTTGTCATAATGTTTTGATTTCAGATGTCAAGAGGTAGATATATAGATATAGAAGTACAAATTCTATTGCTGATAGCAGTTGAACATCATTGGTTTTCCATACTTTGTTATGTCATGAAATATTATATAGGCTACAAATTTAATATATGTACATTGTACGTAATAGGAGACATCAACAAGATATTCTGCTTGCATCAGTTAAATTAGCTTTGAGATCTAGTGACCTGAAAATTCTACACATATACTGGCCTATCGATCGCTGATATTGCCGATGTCTACTGAAATATATGATGATTCTTGACCAATATCTCGGGATTTTTCTTCCGTAGTGCGACAGTGTTCTACTGGCAGACTTGGCTCCTTTAGCCTAGCCGGCAGATTAGCGGAGAGCATCGCTTGATCCTTCTTTCAGAATTACGTATTTCTCTCCTTCCAAGATTGTGGTCATAGAGTTAGTAGTCTACCTGTATTGGGGTATATTCGTATGTTTATTATACTATAGGAAAACGGGACAGTAAATGGTAAGTCTGGGTACCCATAAACCGGTTTAACCCTACCACTTTCTTTTGCTAGAGCCGGTCCCAAGTCCGGCTGTTCCGAGTTCCTATCGTTGTTTACGTTCGTCTTTTGTCTTATTTGTCTTTTTGGCAAATTGTAGCGTGCAATTGTAATTTTCAGCCATTGTAAATGTTTCCTGTTACCCCCTCCTTTTTCATGTATTAGTTTTTTTAACTTGTGTCGATCTTTACTTTATGCAAAATACTATCCGCACATCATTAAAAAAAAATCACTGATACTTACTCAAACATTTCGGTCAGTGCTACCCGTGTAAGGTGCGGAATTATATGTGAATCATTTGATGTACTGGGTACTCATTTCGTTTTTCTTATGTTTCTTTTTCATTCAAGTAACATATTTAACATAGTATATCACAAGTACGTATGACGCTTTTATTCAAATTTCAACCAAAGACACCAAAATAGTATATTGTTACCATTGGATTCAAGTACATGTACTTTTTGAATAATTCGGTTTGGTAGATATAGAAAGTCAAAATCCTTCTTTTACCTTTTGATAAATATTGAAATGTTTTTTACTTCCGCGAAACTAACCTCAAATAGCTCCTCTACATCCCATAGGAAAAGGATTTAGACTATTTTAAAACCATAAGAGGGCTGGAATTTGATTTAACATTATTATGTAATCGTTTTTGGCGGGAAGTATTGTTGTTATTGGTAACCGTTGGTCTGTCATTGAAAGTTATTCATCCGATTATTGCGCATAATTCGTTATTAAAATGTTAAAATTACTATCTGTGTTATCGCCACTTAAAGCTATATATGTTTTCATTAGTATTCATAACTTTAATTTACAATTACAACCTTGACCATTTGACATTATATCAATAATTCAAATTGTGATATTGCTTGAGATCCCAACCGATAAACCGTATTTATATTCTTATTGCTCATTATAAGATGAATTAGTTATATCATTAACTTATGTCTTGAAGGCGGCCATTATTCTTTTACAGAACGAAAATACCAAAGGCTGAACATATTGTTGACTCACCAGCCGTTGGCGGCCATCTTTTGCTCTTTTCAAAACAACATTGTATAAACAACATGCTTGACAATACCGAATCATTTGTGAATTGATTGATTGATTAGTTAGAGTTTAACGTCCAATGAGCAATATTTCAGCTATATCAGGACGAGAACAAGTTCATCAATTCAAAAAATTCATTTAACAGTAATCTCTTTCATTTCAGGCTCATGGGTAAAGACCTGATGTAAATTCCTAAAAGTTTTGACTTTTGAAAAAAAAATACATTGTCCATGTAGTGGAAGCAGAAATAAAAAAAGACTTTGCTTTACTTTCAAATTTTGGCAATTTATCTTTTATGTATTTTCAAAATGTTATTCAGACCACCAGTTTATTGTACCCAAGTCTCAGGATTTTATTATGCCAAGTTTGTGTACGATTGATTCGATAAGTTTTCTGTGGTTGTTTATATGCTGTTATCTTTTGTCTGTCTATTTGTCGGGTAAACAGATGACAGCGATTGTAGCATCTTTGACGTAGAAAATCATGGATGTAGCGTTGCTCGACATCTAGCAATGAATTCCGCTCAAACCGATGCTCGGAGCCGTCTTGAACTTACATTTATTCTCTTCCCTTCATAGTTTATTTGCTTAATGTGTTTGTTCTCCCTGTGTTAACCCTTCAAAAATCCTAGCTTCATACAAATAAAAGATGCAGTCATATGAATCCTTGTTATATGTTGAAAATATTACTCAAAGTTCTACAAAAATTTTGTCAATAAAAAATTCTAACATTTTAATGAAATTATTTCCAGTGTATTTCCTAGACCACGTGTCTTAGACTCTATATGGTTCTTAACAAAAAATATATTTATGTTGTCGTATCCTACTACTAATGGTTTATCTTCAATCTTCTATTTTCAGTGCAAAAACATTGATGTATCATATCAGAAATTACTGTTAGTTTTAATTTTATTGTGTCGCAAAGTTGTATTTAAAGTAAAATATCAAAAATTTGAATTGCCCTGGTCGAGACTGTTTTGGAAAAAGGTGTAAAAATGAAGCAACATTACTTAATGCTTAGATAGTCAACTATACCCTGGTCCACTAATACATATACTGGTAACCGCAGCTATTCAAGGAATATTTTGCATTTAGGATTTTTAATGAATAGCTTATTAATTATTCTTATTATCACAAAAAGTTTATGCATTTATAAATACTAAAAACTTTAATGCAATACACTCAATTTTATGGTGTACTTATTTCTCCTTCGTCATCAATTTTTTGTTTTATCATGCTTCGGGAAAGAAAACCTTTCAAATCAAATTTCACGAAATTAATGATTTTTTTGTCAATCGTTAGTGCATTGTGTAGGCAATCAGGTACGTTTATCAGTGGTAACGTAAATTTCAAATGATTGCGTTTGAGAGAACAAGTTACAAACAAATTTCTTCTTCATAGCACATATTTCAATTTTGAAATTGAACATTTAGTCAGCGACTATCGGCCAGACATTAGAATTGATGAAGTTTGAAACTTTGAATAAAATAAATATCATCGTTTTCAGTAATAGGTATGCAAATGCCGACTTCTTTCAAACTTTCATTGGCTTGTCCTTGTCTTCTTATAAAATTTTAGTTTCTTGATATTCGGGTTATTGGATGTGTTTTTTTTTCCATTGATTTATTCACTTTTCTAATTTTCGGGCCATTTAGGACTGCTATATGGTGTGAGGTTCCTCACTGTTTTGAGGACCGTACGGTGACCCTTAGATGCTTTGTTTTGGGTACTTTTAACCTGGAGATTGGATGTTGTCTCCTTCACATCTACCCTATTTCCTTTCTTTTTCAAATTTAAAAAATCGTTAAAAAAGCACACAGGAACGGAAATGTAAAGTAATTCCTTCAGATCTTAGAATTAGAATTAAGATAATTCCAACTGTTGACTTTTCTGACATTAAGTCAGATATGTGGACTACTTTGTCTCTTTCCATATCATGACATCCAACAAAATTTCCGAATGAATACCAAAATATTAAATATTTTTGTATTTACTTTGTATATTGTTAAATTTCAAAGTTTTGGATACAGGGAGAGTCTATTACCCTAGCAGATATGTTATGATCTTGTTTTGCACTTTTGATCTTTTCACGATCTTTACAGGCTTAACACAGTTTTGTTGAGACATTGTAAGATTTCAATAGAAAAAAGAAGGGAAACGGGGAATGTGTCAAAGAGACAACGACCCAAAGGGGAGTAATAACAACTCAAAGCCACCATAAAATTTTAAGTTTGTTTTCAAGATAATTGATTTCTAACACGATCAAGAGACGTATTAACATGGTTTAAGATCAAATAAGACCCACTTGTAAATTGCGTCCAGGAACGATCAAGAAGAGTTAGGTTTCTTAAGATCAAGCACGATCTCGATTTGATCTTGATTTATCGGGACAAAACTAAACACATATTGATCGGCCTTGAACGCAGTTGTCTTGTTTGATATTGACAAATTGAGCAGGTCTTGATGGTTCTTGAAAGCAATTATCTTGAAATACGACTAGATATCTTACACTGTCTTAACAAAATTGTGTTAAAAAGCAACGGCAGTAGAATACCGAAGGAACAAAGCACAAGATTACACAAATCAAAGTCCAGAGACAAGGCAAAAGAATGAACACCAAAAGACGGAAGACCAAAGACACCACATGCCCACAAAACACACGAACATTACATATACAACACAAAAAACTAAAACACTAACAGTGTGAACTCTCAATAAACAAGAGTGACATCAGGTGCCCCGGAAGGGTAAGCATGTCCTGCTCTGTGCACAGCACCCGTCACACTGTCAGTGGCTCAATCCAGGGTAAAGTCAAAACCGGTTATGTCAAATCAGGGAAGACGTGAATCTAGCTGAAAATATCAGTTTTTATTTGTGACACTGGCATTTCATACCTATCTATGATGTCGTGGTGACGGCCATAGAATTTCTGAAGGGACGAAAGTAACAAAGGCTGAACATATCCCCAACTCAGCAGTTTTTGTGACAGTGCTTTTGCTCTTTCCACAAAGTCACTGTATGTACTGCACGCTCTACAATAACGAATTAATTGTGAAATATATACTCCATATGCTGGGGATGCAGGTATATTGCTGCAGAGAAAGGGAAAGTTCACAATTGGAAAGTCAAAATCCTGAAGTTTGTCATATAATCTAAATTTCAGACGTCCATGTTCGTCAATGTATAACAAAAGGTCAAGGTATGAAGCAGAATCGGGTGTATCGGTTGTCTCTTTAATTTCAAGTTCATTGGGGTAGATACGATGTAAATATTCTTTAAATCTTGGGTTATTAAGAAAAAGTACATCGTCTATATATCTGAAGCGGAAATTAAAAGTCTGGGCTAGTTGTTTTTGTTTCTGTTGTATCAGCCCTTGTAAAAACTTTGCTTCATACGAAAAAAGGAAAAGGTCAGCTAAAAGTGGCGCACAATTTGTTCCCATAGGAATCCCTATTGTGTGTTGAACAACACGGCCTCAACATTCAACAAAAATGATGTCGATCAAAAATTCAAGAATCTTAATCACGTCATTTTCACTGTATTTCTTGTTTGACTCAGTGTGCTTCTTTACAAAATATGTTTTATCTTTTCCTATTACCAGATAGGAATACCTGCGTTCTCCGTTTTTGGTACAGAAACATTGATGTATCAGATCGGAAATTACTGTTTTAAGTTTATTATGGGGAAGAGTTGTATAAAGGGTAGAAAAATCAAAAGTTGGAATGTTATTGCAGTATGCGAGACTGTTTGAGGAGAGCTGTTCAAGGAGATCTTTGGAATTTTTAAGAATCCACATCTGATTCACGCCGCTCGTGGAATAGGCTTTTTCGCAGTTGCTTTTTAGACCATCTTTAACTGCAGTCAATAAAGTGGTAAGGAGTTTGGATAGGGGCTTAGTGGTGCATCTGGCAGATCCTGCAATGAATCTCTGTTTGTAGGGATTCTTGTGAAGCTTAGGCACCCAGTAAATATAAGGGAGATAACTGTTATTCTCATCAACTTTGATACCGAATGATGCTAACACAGAAGTGTGATTTGTGATTATCTCGTCCCTTGATAATGTAGTTGGGGAATAAGTAGGATTACCAGATGAAGTGTCAATACCCATCTCCTTAACAAGACAGTCTAAATAGTGTTTCTTGCATACAAACACAATATTGTTAGAAGCTTTGTCTGCAGGTACTATGACGTATTTTTCCTGGAGGTTTGTCAATGTTTTAGCAACAAGAGGATCATCAAATATGCTGGGCGTTCTAGTTTTCATAGATGTTTTTAAGCGCCGGAAACGATTTATGATTAATGACTTAATCAACCTGATCCAGTCTGACAATGTTTCCAATTCTTTTTCTTTCTTCGCCCACATTCTGGCAAAGTCTTCAACTGCATCCATCATAATTTTGAAGTTATGCTTCCAGTTGATGTGCTGGGGTTCACGGAATTTTGGACCTTTTGAAAAAATATCTCGTAATTTTTGGTTTCCAACGATATCTAGGTCACCCGTTATCACGTGTCCAGCAGGACTATAGCTGAATGGGGAAGAGGAGCAGATGCAATCAGGCGGTTTGGCTTTAAAAGTCATCAATCTGGAAATCATGCAATACCCGTTTGTCATTGAAAATAATGGTTGCAATAGATATAGTGTAGGAATAAGAGATAAGTGGAACAGATTGGTCTTTGAAGTAAGGTGGAATGTTAGATTTCACTGTTTTGTTGTGCAGAATGTTGGAGAGATTAATGGCATCTAGGCCTTTGTTAGCAAACTGAATTTTAAGAAATAATCGGTTTTCAGGTTTATTTGCAGAAGTTGTAACAGGTTTGAACAGTCTGTGATTGGCGATGTCCATAACGATAGCTGTTAATTTATATTCCAGAGAATGCAAGTCAGTCACAGTTGAATCTAAACATACTTTGTAAAACGAATGAAGTTTCGAAAGTGGCAAGGAATACAATTTCGTACGAATGTGATGAATACCTAGTGGCATTTTCATAAATGGAAGGAGACCATTAATTGAAATGTCATGTAGATGTGGGGCGGTATAATGCCTATGTCCATGACTACGTGGTCTTCGCTGGCTTCCATTAAGGATATGCATCACATTCACAGAACTGCATCCTGGGCTTGAAAGATTACCTACACTTTTAATATTATGATTGCAAACATAGGGTATTGCTGTTCCCAGCTCTTTGATCCAGTACTCCTCTCTTTGTAGACGGTAAGGTGTACTTAGGGTAGCGTCGTTTGACTTGTGATATATTTTTTCAATAATCCTGATCTTCATATTTACGATTGAATGATCTGGCTGATTGAAATGTGCGTAAACATGTCGGGACTTGTTATCTTTCACTTCGTATCTGTGTCCGCACATACTTCTTTTCAACCTATCTTTTTCCCCTACATAAATCAGTCCACAAAGAGAGCACTCCAAGCCGTAAATTAAATTTCTCGAGGAGCAATTCAGATCATCATAACTTCTGGTGTAAGAAATTTTGTTGGTTAAATTACTGGTAAAATTTGTGTCTGTGATTAGAATGTTACAAGTTTTGCAGTTTTTCACTCGGCATGGCGCAATTATGCCTTGTGTTTGGTGTTCGGGAAAATTCAAAATATCATGTAATTTGACTGAACAAGGTTTAATCTGTGGAGCGGAATGTAATGAGCTACTTGTAGAAAGGGTATGATCTGAAAGTGACTCCTGAGAATCTGTCAAAGTTGAAACTGAACTACTCTGGACACCTAAATTTCCCAATGAACCCGTTTCCGTAGCTTCATCGGTAAGGGACCTTTTTAACCCGGGAGACGTCCCAGCCGGTATAAGTTCCTTTAGTTAATCTATTCTCATGACTAAAGTAATACTTAGCTACTGAGCGGATATCCTCGGGGACGAACCGTCAACCAGCAGAGATATCGGCCCAGTGGTACAAAACAACGGCAGTAGAATACCGAAGGAACAAAGCACAAGATTACACAAATCAAAGTCTAGAGACAACACCAAAAGACGAAAGACCAAAGACACCACATGCCCACAAAACACACGAACATTACATATACAACACAAAAAACTAAAGCACTAACAGTGTGAACTCTCAATAAACAAGAGTGACATCAGGTGCCCCGGAAGGGTAAGCATGTCCTGCTCTGTGCACAGCACCCGTCACACTGTCAGTGGGTCAATCCAGGGTAAAGTCAAAACCGGTAATGTCAAATCAGGGAAGACGCGAATCTAACTGAAAATGTCAGTTTTTATTTGTGACACTGACATTTCATATCTATCTATGATGTCGTGGTGACGGCCATAGAATTTCTGAAGGGACGAAAGTAACAAAGGCTGAACATATCCCTGACTCAGCAGTTTTTGTGACAGTGCTTTTGCTCTTTCAACAAAGTCACTGTATGTACTGCACGCTCTACAGTAACGAATTAATTGTGAAATATATACTCCATATGCTGGGGATGCAGGTATATTGCTGCAGGGAAAGGGAAAGTTCACAATGGAAAGTCAAAATCATCACGTTTGTCATATTATCTAAATTTCAGACATCCGTGTTCGTCAATGTATAACAAAAGGTCGAGGTATGAAGCAGAATCGGGTGTATCGGTTGTCTCTTTAATTTCAAGTTCATAGGGGTAGATACGATGTAAATATTTTTTAAATCTTGGGTTATTAAGAGAAAGTACATGGTCTATATATCTGAAGCTGAAATTAAAAGTCTGGGCTAGTTGTTTTTGTTTCTGTTGTATCAGCCCTTGTAAAAACTTTGCTTCATACGAAAAAGGAAAAGGTCAGCTAAAAGTGGTGCACAATTTGTTCCCATAGGAATCCCTATTGTCTGTTGAAAAACACGGCCTCCACATTCAACAAAAAATGTTGTCGATCATCTTAATCACGTCATTTTTACTGTAATCTTGTTTGACTCAGTGTGGTTCTTTACAAAATATGTTTTATCTTTTCCTATTACCAGATAGGAATACCTGCATTTTGGTACAGAAACATTGATGTATCAGATCGGAAATTACTGTTTTAAGTTTATTATGAGTTGTATAAAGGGTAGAAAAATCAAAAGTTGGAATGCTATTGCAGTATGCGAGACTGTTTGAGGTGAGCTGTTCAAGGAGATCTTTGGAATTTTTAAGAATCCACATCTGATTCACGCCGTTCGTGGAATAGGCTTTTTCGCAGTTGCTTTTTAGACCATCTCTAACTGCAGTCAGTAAAGTGGTAAGGAGTTTGGATAGGGGCTTAGTGGTGCATCTGGCAGATCCTGCAATGAATCTCTGTTTGTAGGGATTCTTGTGAAGCTTAGGCACCCAGTAGATATAAGGGAGATTACTGTTATTCTCATCAACTTTGATAGCGAATGATGCTAACACAGAAGTGTGATTTGTGATTATCTCGTCCCTTGATAATGTAGTTGGGGAATAAGTAGGATTGCCAGATGAAGTGTCAATACCCATCACCTTAACAAGACAGTCTAAATAGTGTTTCTTGCATACAAACAATATGTTAAATGTAAAAAATGTTAAAGGTAAAAAAAAATGGATAACAGGAAACACCTACAATGCCTGAAAATTATAATTACATGCCACATTCTGCCAGGGAACTACACAGGAAAAATACTAATAATACAAAAGACAAACGTAGACAACGATAGGAACTCGGTTAGTCTGTCATGATAGCGATAAGATCAAAATGGCCAAACAAGATCATATAATCAAATTGCAAAGAATTATTTTAAATAAAAGTTGAAATCCTTTAATATCTTGGCAATCCTAAATTCACCCAGACTGCCGAAAGAAAGAAATACAAGAGAAATAGTAACGAATAAATTAAAGGCAAATATTAACGTATTGTTTTCTAGCACAAATATGCGTACGTTTCAAATTGGTATCAAGCTCCTCTTGTCCTCTTTAGTTCACTTTATATTTGTATTTGCTTTTTAAATCCACCCTGAGTCGGGTCAACTTTTATGTTCTCCACTGTGTTTAGTATAGATTAACGGAAAACTGCATATATTTCTGATATGAACTTTTGAGATGCTTACAAACCGTAGAATTTTAACTCTGTTATGCATTTATGTATGTAATGAAACATAGTTTTGGGAAATAGCTTGCAATAACATTACATTATTATGATTTTTTTTGCTGAGTAATTGTAGATAAACGCCACACTCTATGCCATTAAAATGCCCCTCCTGGACGCATATTCCTGCCCCTACCTATTATATTCTTCTTCAAGGCAATCAAAACTCGTTATGCTGGTTGTCTCTTTATTTTTAAACACCTGTTATGTGCATTTCTTTTATTATTCAAGACACTTAATTCTTGTAAATGCCTTGGACTATTCCATATTTCTTTTGACTTTCCATTTATTCTCTCGATTTTGAAGCACTTTAACTGATAATTTACCTCAAATTATGTACTTACCCCGAATTATTTACCTCATTAATTTTTATGCATATCCATTCACATATATACTTACTTTGACCTTCTGTTATGTTTCACCTAAATATTAGATGAAGTTTAAGTTTCTTGTGGGAAAAATCCCCCCGGTACAAGGATCGAACCTGCGCTACCTTTCTGTAATATCAAGGTGATCAAACGACCTTCACAAACTGTCGCGAATACCACGGCAAGTTAATGAACAGATGTAAGAAAATATATTTAAAGTGACAACTGATCGATAACTCAGGTAATTTTTCAAATACATTCTAATTGGTATCTATACTACTAAAATTATGAGACGCTTTTTGTTAGCCAGGTTGCTGCAGAAACAACAAATACTACGACTAAACTTCTTATATCCAAAAGTTGGGATTGTTGCGCCATTTTAAAATATCATTGGCATATATTGAATTGTGCCTGCACTTAGCTAATTAGATTTAATTACGGAATCGCGGTTTCCGTCATCGGTCCGAAATTATACAGTCGGGAACTCAACAGGAAGAAAAAAACCGACACAGACAAAAAATAAACCTCATTTAAAAAAAAAATATACCTCGTTTGTCAGTAACTTCGGTATTTAGTTATTTAAGTCTTTTAGCGCTACAGGTGGGTAATTTACCATAGAAGTGTTGAGAATGACGAAGATAAACATACAACAAGCAGTGAGCAGCAGTAAAAAAAATCGGTCAGCCAAATCTTTAAGAAGGTAATTGTTTGTTTTGTTTTTTGTCAGTTTTCAAACTTACAATTGCTTCTCTTGACCGGGCGGCCTATTCACATAAAGGATATTGAATCAGTAGGCCGAGACAGGTCAGTCATTACATTTGATCTTGACCTTTTCGTACAATAAAAGATGAAAATATGTTCCTATGGCTATACATGTAATATGGTTAATTGTTGAGACAAAATCATGTACTAGACGTAGATGACATTTTTACGGTATGCATGTGTGTCATATCTGTTTTTATTAGCATTTTGGATTATATATACTTTGTAGATAATGTATCTTCAAGGATGAAGCTCTAGAAAAAAATGTCGATGAACTAAAAGTAAGAATGTGGCTTGCATGGACCAAACACAGTGAAATAAGGGCATTAATCAATCACTGAAACCCTGAAAATGAAAAAACACGATGCACAAAAATAACCCTTTACCGCCTACAATAAACATATACACTATCAGTCACAAAGCACAGTGCACAATGGAAAAATTCAGAAATTGTACCGCATTCTGGGACTGTGATTATTCACGACGTCGCTGATTGGTCAAGACATATTTCGCGAGTACGGAATTTCTGAATTGGTACATTATGTACATCGTCGATGTCAGAAGGTGTCATTGGAAATCATAATATTACCGAAATACCGAAAATGGCAAATAAATCTTCGGTTAGCCAACTTTTGTCAAATAAACACAAATTTTAAGTCGTTTTTTTTTAACAAGTATTTTCAACTATTGTGAAGATTGATAAATGTTATTTTAACGGATATTGTAAGATATATTTTCTTTTGAATTTTTAATAAAACAATTACGGTCTTTTGTATCGATCGATATCGGTTTAAAAAGATCTCTAAATATCAATTACCGATATATTCTCACTGGTCATTCGGCTAATCGGGTGAATTGTCCGTTGATTTTGTTTTATACGTGGTAACAATGGTGTCGGGTCCGTTGATTGGAGTAGGTTACAGTCAGTTAATCAGAATTTATCGTAATATCAATATAAATGTCAGTCAAATAATGCATACAATTTATAGGAAACAAATGTATATGTCTACCAGTGTAAAAATAATGTGTGAATAGTGTTGTGATAACATTTTTTGTGAACATTTCACCATTTAAACGCATTTTAGAAAGGCGTGTTACTCACCACTATATTTTGACCTTTGCCGATGTAAACAAACTTCAGTTTTTAGTGTTTTATAAGAAAAATACCAGAGGAAACAAATATTTATTATTTTCTAATGAAAGAAATCAATGAGTAGCACACGCTACCTCAACAACACAATGTGTTGATTTGTATTTATGAAGATAATCAAGAATTATTGAAAACTCAGTAGTCAGTTAATCGAAAGGCCCCTTATACTCAGTCCGTTTATTAGGTCAGTTGAGAGTAAATCTGATAGTTCTAGTGTCGTTTGCCGAAGCTGATTGGACACATATGGGTCTTCAAAATGTTAAGAATGGATCTGCGCTGTAAAGAATAAACTGTAGAAATGGCAATCTGCAGATCTAAATTTGCAGTTACTTTGGTATTTCATTTTTAAGGATGTTCTTTGGTCAATGTTAAAATAACAAGGATTCCTATTAATTGTGATTTTTTGCTAGAAAAGTGTAAAAGAAGTAATTTAAGCCAAAAAATTAATAGGTTACCGGTGAAATTACTGGGATACAAGTGCTTGAAAAAAATGGCGGGAAACTGAACTCCTCTGCATTTTTCATGGGTTTAACACGAGGAGTGTTTATCAAATAATGAATGTGATAAAATAACACCAATGGAATATAATTTTGTCAGAATGCTCCAAAAGATGTATAAAATGAAATTATGGAATAAAATTAGGGGGTCACCGGGCAAAACATTATTAAGCTTTTAAATGGATAAAACCGGAGAAATCCGAAAATCTGACAAATACATAAACATGACCACCTAACACCCTTAAGAGGTTATCCGAGTAAACAACAACTGATTTCAACCAAAATGTAATCATGCAGTTTGTGCACCTTTTACTTAAAATATCATAAATCTGAATTTAGAGGTCGAAAATAAGTCTTTGAGAGATTGCATGTTAACTTTCAGAAAATCTTGTTTCCATTATGAAGTACTGCATGCAATATTCGTTTTCTGATTTTAGAGGTCCACCTAGTCAGAAATAGCTCATTGTCAGATGCCACTCCAGCGTCTAAGCAATCATTGAAAAGTCGTGCACCTTACACTTTAATTATTATGATACATGTATTGATTTTAGAAGTCCAAAAACTATTAAAAAATCTCATTGTCACAATCCAAGTAAAATATTAAAACATATTGTTGAAGCAGTCCAGTACATCAATTTCTTTTAAGTTTACAGACTCTCAACGAGCAGAAAATAGCCAACATAATTGTTAAACTACATCATAACCGCTATTCACGGGTAGTCATCTTGGTTGGACACATCTGAAGACCATTGTACCCTGATTAGAAATATCAGAGATTTTGATAGGGTTCCTGGGGTGTATTTCATAGGGGCCAATGTTAAACTTTGGTTCCATTGTTGGTTATCTTGGATGGATTGCTGATCTGCCAGGTGTCATTTTGAAGGGAACTTTCTGAGGAATATTGTGACTAAGTTAAGTTAAAAGTCGATTGAAGGAGGTTTCTAATTCTTTCTCCATATACGGCCTACTGTTAAAGAATGTTCCTCACTAAAGGCCATCTTCCTATCTATCCCATCTAAGATCTATTGGGGTTTTGCCCATGGATAAAATCATTGGAAGCATTCCTATACTGTCCAACATTGAATTATATTTTCTACTGGTAACCATAATGGACCTACTCCGACGTTTGTGACTCATTTTTGAACACAATAATATAAAATCCTTCATCATCGAGTTTGTTATCAGTTGGGCAAAAATATGAAAACAGAAGACCTCTAAATGTCTTTTTATATGGTCCAATACGAAATGAGGCCAACCGATGGCCACCAAACCCAACAAACGTCTTTTTACAGTGGTCAAGTTGTGGTTCCAATTGACTAAGTAGTCTCAGAGGAGATCCTTGATGGTACTTTCTAAATTACAAACCTAACAAATCTACGTGAAAAACAAAAGACCATTGTCAACAAGTTTATAAGGCGAAGGTCTTTGAATGGGTTTTAAATAGAGTCCAATGTTAAACAAACTTTTCAGTTGGCGTCCATCTTAGATTAGGTTAAGACTTGCCAGACACATTTCATGTGGGCCAAGTGAGAACTAAATCACCAGCATTGGTTCCTATAGAGAAAGAAGAAATATTTGTGTTTTTCCATAAGGTCCAATGCTAAACAAACTTGCTGCCATCTTGGATGAGGTGCTGATTAGTCTGACACATTTGGAATAGTCACCATCCGAAGATTATTTTGTCCCAGTTTGGTTCCAATTGGCTTTGTGACTTTAGAGAAGATTGCTGAATGGCTACCGCTAGGATCCAATTTGTAAACATATTTTGTGACACTTATGAATAGGTTTCATTGGCGGATCCAAGGGGGGTTCCGGGGTTTGGAACCCCATTTTTTTTTTTTTTTTTTTGACAATCAGGTATTTTTATTGAAAATCTTAGTATTTTACTAAAACAAAATACCCCAAAAATTTTTGCGCTGCGCTCGGCAAATTTTTTCTTCAATTCTCAATTGGAAACCCCCTTTTCAAATGTCATTGCTTCGTGCCTGGGTATGCTTTAATTGACCATGTAGTATCATGAGGGATCTTGTGTTTATTAATAGAGTACAATGTTAAACTAAAATTATGTTGGTGCTTTCTTGTATGAACTGTGGACCTGATAGACGCATTTAAAAAAAAGAAACCACCCAATAACTATTGCCACAATTTCGTTTTCATTCCCCTGTGATGTCCCAATAACAATTGTATTCTGATAGAAGAGTTCTAGTTTTGTTTTAAGGGAGTTTTGGCCACCACATATCCCATGTCGAGTTAACCAATCAAATTGCAAGATTTGCCAGGATGTTTTAATACGGCATAGTATAAAGTCATTTACACTTGAAATCTGTAACTATATACCTTTTCCATAATGTAAATCAATTAATTTCATTAATTACTCGAAATTCAAGCTCAAAGTACCATCTCTTCGCAATACCAAATAAAGGCGTTTATTCCAGCTATTAATAAATGTTGACTTCGAACATATACTCAATGCACTAATGCCCTATTACTCTCCTGATATTTACAAATGATTGGCTGAAAACACTTGCACTTTAATTCAATTAATTACTCTGAAACATACTTTAACTATAACCTAATTTCTCTGTTATATGTTTTGAAACTTCTCGTCCTGATATAGCTGAAATATTGCTCAGCGGATGTAAAAAGCAAAATTAGAAGACATCAATATATCTTGAATCTAGTAAAAATATCAAAAAGGAAATAAAATACAAGATTTGTTGGAAAGAAAGACAATTTTGAACGGTAAGTTTTCATAACCTCTGGATTATGGCTTTCCACTTAATTTGATTCTGATGATGAGCGGTTCCTCCATACATATATACAGAATAATATCTACCGTTTGCTTCGCATTTTATTTTTGTATTTCATTCTATATCAAATTCTAAAAAGTTTGTTTCATATCATACTAATTGATAAAATATTGCAAACATTTTTTTCTGGTAAGTTCTGGTCAGTTTTTGTTTTCGTATAAAAATTATTTGTACTCAATGTTTTGCATGAAGCAAGAGTTACATAAAGAGTATTGACATGGCATGTTTTCACTAGAAAAGAAGTTAACTTGAATTGGGGTTTTAAGAACAAGAGGCTCTCAAGAGCCTGTATCGCTCACCTGGGTCCTGCAGCACAATGATTCCCAATTGATGGTCCATCTTTGGTGTTGTATGTACATAAAAATCAGAAACTTTATATAAAATTTAATTAAAATTGTTCAAGCAGTTTCAGAGAAGATTTTTGAATGCAGTTTCCAAACTTAAGGGGCCTATGTTAATCTACCTTCCCTGCTGGCAGCTATTTAACATAAAACTTTGAAGAGGGTCACATAAGGACTATCATATCAAAATTCTACTGAAATTGTTCAAGCAGTTTCAGAGGAGAAGATCTTTTAATGCATTTCCCACTGGGTCCAATGTTAAAATAACTTTTGTCGGAAGACGGATCAGCACCAAAGTAACAAGCTTGGTCAAAATCTCACAAGTTTCATTTATGCAATGTTTAAATTGAATCCATTCAATGGTTTTCCATGAATGATATCTTTGTATGCAATACCCCTTAGGGTCCGATTCATTGCTGGCAGCCATGTTGGATGATGGATCAGAACTGAAGTAACAACACTTGATCAGCTTCTCATAAGCAAAGTTTGGATTAAATCTATTAAGCAGTTCTCTAGAAGAAGATCTTTTGCTAAATTAAGTTCACAGCTGGTGACACTTGGTCAGCACCTGACAGGCATCATTCATGTCATGTTTGATTTAAATCCATTCAGCAGTTCTCTAGAAGATCTTTGTGTGCATTTCCCATAGAGTCCAATGCTGTCAGTCATGTAAGATGACAGATTGGAACCAAAGTAATAACACTTGGTCAGCACCTCATAAACATCATTCATGCCAAGTTTGGTTCAAATCCATTCAGTGGTTCTTAAGTAGAAGTTCTTTGTATGCATTTTCCAATAGGGTCCAATGTTAAAATTAAGATCCCCGCTTGCGGCCATCTTTGAAGCGGTCGGAAAACTTGAATATGTTGAATAAAATATAGTCCTTAACATGCTGAACATTTTTGCAATTTAAACTTGACCTCTATCTCAGAGTTTTTGAAATATAGGACAAAAAGTAAAAAAATCACAAAAATTTGACCAATAAAGGACCGCAACTCATATATAGGTATTTGGATATTCTTCAAAATATCCATGTGGGTAGATCTTAACATGCTGAACATTTTTGCAATTAAACTTAACCTCTATCTGTTATAGTTTTTCAATAAAAAATAAAAAAACATCCAAAATTTGAAAATTTACGGAAAAAGGGCAATAACTGTTAGACGGGTCATCAGATTTTCTTCAAAATTTCAGCATGGGTAGATCTTCCCATGTTGATCATTTTTACTTCTGTCAGATTTTTGATATCTGTAACGGTTTTTGAGTTATTTGCCCAAAACTGTAATTTACCCCTATGTTCTATTTTAGTAACGGCAGCCATGTTGTTTTACCTAAGACATACAAAATAACAAATTTGAAACTAGATACCCTAGTGATGATTCAGTAAAAGTTTGGTTCCATTTGACCCAGCGGTTTTAGAGGATAAGATTTTTGAAAGTGAGCTAACGACGGACAGACGACGGACGCCAAGTGATGGCAATAGCTCACCCTGGCATAGCCAGGTGAGCTAAAAACTGAACTGAGATTTTTGGCAAGAATTCTATTAACATTCATGAAAGACTAAAAGACTAGAGTGTTGGGACTTTTTTACTGGATAGTTACAACTATGGGGATCCTTTATTATTATTTTCTAATATCCATTACTTCACATTTGCTGTAGTCGAGACATAAGAGTTCTACCGCAGCTTATTTTTTCAAATCAAAATAACTTAATTAAAATTTTGTCTGTACACAAAATACACAAGCAGAACAAAATTTCTTACCATTCATACAAAGCATTAAAACTTTGAAATTGTTGTATTTGAGTTCTGCCGATGGTATTTTTTTACAAATTATTTCTCTTCGATGTACATAAAATTAATACATTTGATATACAATTGGCTTTCTCGTGTAGTTAGACCCTCTGAAACTGTGACATTAAGGATCTTATTATGGTGACATCAAGATGAAGAACAACAAAAAAAGCGTTGTTCCATTGCTTAGTATTACCATGTATTTGTATAGAATATGTCTCATTTGCATTTACTCTATATCCCTTCATTGATAATCTTATTCTTTGAATAAATAATGCAAACATATACGTTTTAATTAAATTCCTTTATTTCAAAGTATAGATACGTAATAGTTAAAGTTCAATGAATTGAAAACATATGATTCTCAAATTCATAGTGTCAAATAATTAAATTAAATAATGATGATAAAGAGCTACAACGAGCACTGCATAATACGACTGCAGCATGTCAAGCACTGAAAATTTAACATGTGCAATTTAAAGTGAAAGTGGACACAATAAAGAGCTTGACAGGGTAATTAGATTGACGCATAAAGAGTTTGACATTGTAATAAGCTTGACACGCAGTAGGGAAAGCGAAAATAAGCCCTTTTGATCTCTTTCAGCTTGGAAAAGGTCAGAGCAACGCAAACTCTGATGACTACAACAAGAGGAATCCAAAGAAAAAATCTCATTAAAATCCGATGAAAAGTAAAATAAAATCGGTAATTTGCACATTTGCAAAAAGAGACCCTCAGAGCGCAGAAACCGTAAAAGCCCAGCCACATCTGTTGGCATACTACTGAAAGCTTATGTCAAGAAGAATTCAAAGAAACGAACCCAACGAAAATTCGATAAATAATAAAAAAAATTACATATTTTGAAAAATTGAAATTTCGGCCCCTTTGACATGAAGAGGGTACATGTAAGCGATACGTTAAATCTGATGGCAAATTACTGAAAACTTATTGATCAAAACAAAAGTGCCTACAGAACATAATAAGACCTCAATTTTTTTTTCCGTCGTATAAAAACAAAACAGCGAAATTGAAGATATGCGAGTTTTGTATCTCAGTTACAGATAGAAAATATATTTCCTTAAATATTAATAAATTATATCATATACGTGTTTTTGCAATAAATTGATGCTTTTAAGTTTATTTATTAGTAGTTAACTATGGGATAAAGCCGTAGGTTTTCAAAAAACGTTTTTTGAAAACCTACGGCTTTTCCCCATAGTTAACTACTATCTACGGGACTAACGAAAATAAGCAATTGTTATTCACTACAGTTGAGACGGGTAAAACGGGCTAGATTCTTAGTTCACTCACATTTTTTACGTTGCTTGCATGACACGGGTTATACATAACACTGACGTGTATCTCTGGTTCTACACTTTTGATTCCTATACATTTCTAGTAAGTCTGACAGGTCGTCACCAGTTACTCTCTCTATAACAAATATATTGTTAAAAGGATAATATAAATATACGATTTCCCCTTGAATATCAAGTATTTCATAAAAACCATACACCTTTGTTTTTATTTTTTTTAGATTGGTCAAATCATATGCAAGCATTTTTTTTAACTGATTTTTTATTATAAAAGTCAAACATTATTACTTGTCACAACGATTATGCACCCTCCTACCTGAAATACACTCATAATTTTTTATCTAATAAATATTCGGGTTATAAAAAATGGAACAAATGATAACACTTTCTAGTTATGCCGGTAATGGCACTGCCTCTAATTTTGTGACCGAGTTTGAACAACCCATAGAACTAGATAAAAACAAACAGTATGTGTTTGGTCTGTCTCAGATAAATAGTATGACTTACAGTTGGTACAACATCTCTGAGTTCTATGATAACAAGACAATAAAGTATAGTCTTGACGGCGGAC
>MJUU01058115.1:77783-135937 GCA_002080025.1 Modiolus philippinarum
AAATGTTACAACCAATAAAGAGAGATTTAGTCAGAACTTCAAAGAAAGTACAGCTTGACATATCTTTTTAATTGACTGTTTTTTTTTGTGTTGCTGATTATTTTGTCCCAAAGAAGAAAAGACAATGAAACAATGAATATCATTTAATGTTGCTATTTCTTTCATGACTAGGAATTATTTATGAAATTCAAGCCATTTACATATGTCTCTGATGAAATGAAGAAAAGAGTTGTCACTACAACATGGTGCCCTCACATAATTGAGTTTGTTTACCTCTTGGTTGTCCACTTCAAAGAAATATTGATTGTAGCAATATTCTGGACAACCCTAGAGTATGGCCATTTATTGACCATTAAATTTCCATTCTGTTTGATGCTACTAGAGGGAGCAATCATTTATATAACTATTACGGTAGGGAGGTGTAATTTGGGTTGGTGTTATGTCATCTAGTCATTATCCTTTCAAACCAAGCAGGTGGTCAATATGGTAATTATGACCAAAGTACTTCAAATTAATGACTCAATCTTGTGATGGTCAATCAAATTTTATATGTAATAATATGACAGCATTCTAAAGATAGTCATTGGTGGAAAATTGTTCTAAGTGTATTTATGACTTTGTTTCTTTTCCTATAAGGGCAACTAATAAACAGTTATGTAAATATAAAATTACATAAGTTATATGTTTGTACTCCATTGAAGTTTCCATTGTAGATTCCACACTTGTTGAATAACAGAAACAAATTTTTAATTAAAATCAATTGCATATCAAAAGCTCAAAATCTGATAAAGTGTAAAGTGCTCTATGTGACAAATAAATCACCACATTAAAAAAATTGTAGTTGATAGTTGGAAGGACTTGAATACCAGGGTACCAAATATTGGTGGATGTTAAAAAAGGGTGCAGAAAACTTTTCCATGAAATTTTGAAATTTCAAAGTCAAAAGGGAAATAACTCCTCAAATATGAGATTCATAAAATAAGTAATCATGATCAACTTGCATAACAAATATCATGCCAAAACCCCAAGCAGTCATTCAAAATGACTTAGTATGTTGCAGAGAGGCAGAATAACAGGCAAGAGTTAAACTGTCTCTCTATACTTTTTCAGACCCTAACATCAAGTAAATTCCACACTTCATTAGATATTGTCAAACATTTTTCTAGGAAACATTAACAACTTAAAATAAACAGATTCCACAAAGATATAGTCCCTGAACAAATGAATGTGTTCCTTACAATTTTTCATTCCATAAAACTTGCATGCCAAACTGATGAACAGTGTAAAATGTGTGTTGTCAGTCTAGGCATGTCATATATAAATATATTGGTCATTCTTCTATACAAAGTTTTACAGTTGTTATCTCCCCACTGTGATAATTGCTATAATTAATCAATGGCTGACCATTTAATTAGCAGCATTAGACATACCACAAACTACTTTATATTAGAAATGTCCATCACAACAAATAGAATTTCATTACTTGTAGATTGGCAGGGAGGATTTATTGTTTTAACCTTATCAGTATTGGGGGAATTAGTTACTGGTCAGTAGAAGTTGAGGGTGATAACAAAGCTATAACCATGGTAGGCAGGAAATTACACCATTACAACATAAATTCTCCCTCCATTAATATGAATTACCCTGTCAGGCACAGCAACAAATTATTGTTTGTTTTAGCTGCTCCAATCTTAACTACACATGAAGTTAACAGTCAGAGGTTTGATATGTGTCCATAGTCCTGACACTTTCAATTATAGATGGTCAGTATGGAAAATCTAATTAAACTCCAACATGAAAGCAAATGGTCACTAGCAAGACTGATAGTTGTGAAAATGGTGCATATCAAAATGTCTAAGCAATTAAGAATTACTAAAAGTCTTCCTTAGCTTGTGCTGGTATCCATCATATGTCCTCTTTTTTTTTTTAGAATACTTGCATATTAAATGACAGTTGTGCCAAGTATCTATATACTGTAAAACAAAATATATGCTTGCCCTTTTGGGGCACCTCATTATAATCCTTGTTCTATTGGAGTTTCTATGTGTCCAACTTTTTAAGCTGTTCTTTGTTTTGTATGTTATATTAGGGGTTCATATTTCTGTTCCCTCCTGTTGAACATCGGTCTTAGTTTGATTTGCTTCCAAGATATTTTGGTAAAATGAGCTTACTTCAAACCTGGCTGGCTATAAAGCCAATTTTTGTTCAGAAGTTATTTTATGCGGATTTCAAACCTTCTCAATTTTTGCTGACACTAAATCCATACCTTTATATCAACATGCAACACCCAACAAAGAAGATCAGTTACAAATGAAAGTTATTTATATGAATGTTTTAGTGTATTGCAAGATGTATGACTGAGATGTTTATGAGCTGCAGTGCCATAAGAATTTAGAGGCAGTGATAGAAATGGTCTATATATCATAGAAACTTCTTTTTTGCTTTTTTGCCTCTTTGTGAGTGCACATGAAACAATGTTACTGAGTACGTTCAAAGACCTATGGTTTATTATTGAAAGCCAATAAATTCTTATGTTGAAATACCTGTAAATCTGAGTACTTTCATTATTGGTCAATAAGAAGCCACCCTTACTACTTAAGTCATAAGGGAAGAACTGTGGAAACCAATACTAAGAAATCTTGAATTTTTGTCCAAGAAATCTATTCTTGGAATTTTCATTAATGGTCTTCAAAGTAGAATTTATTGACTTGGCAAAGAGGAATTTTTATACAGTAAATATTTTATGAGGTTATTTCCCTTTTAACTTTTCTCAAACTTGCCATTGAATAATATCAGAAGTTTAGATAACTTCTTCAATCAATGTAACAACAAGATTTTAATGTGTAACTGAGAAATAATACATAGATGTTTATTGAAAGCTTCTCTTGTAATAAAATTTGATGATGTAAATAACAGTCAGTGTTTTAAGTGATGGATTTTACATCTGTCTAAATTTCATTTCTATTGTAAACATTCAGTAAAGCTTTATTGACTTGCAGGGCCAATATAAACAGTATTATCACCCTGTTGTTTACTAATTCAGTATCAGGTCCAGTTATCATAATATTGACTGAATGACCAATGGTCGTTTTTCCAACTGATTTCCCTAGCCATCTGATAGTTTGATTATAAACAAAAGTCCTAATCTAATGTAAATAAGTAAGGATTTTTATCTATATTATCTATTTTCCAGATCTTTTATGTTTTTTAATAACAATTTCAAAACTACATGTGAAAATATCATTTTTGTAAGAAAAACAATTTTTGTCAGAACATGTGAAATTTAACATCTTGGGCAAAGTCTACTATGTTGATTCAAAGGTGTATCAGTTTTATGTGAAGACAAGGAAATATGTTTTTTATGATATCTATAGAAAAGTTGCATGACTGCACATATAAACTTGTATCTCGATTTATTTAGAATGAAAATTAAGAATCATATGAAAATAATTTGACATAAAACATTAAGGAAGGCTATGTTTTCAATACAGAAAATATATATCACAAATACTTATGACACTGGTCTCTTATTCAAACCTTATCAAAACTAACTTCATTGACAGGACCTTGACAAAATGAAGCCTGAATTTTACCTTGCTGTCACATGCTTGTACACTTTTTGATGGGCTTGATTCCAAGCTGCCTTAATGACACAGTGTTGGTTAGGTTTTTACTGGTCAAATAAATGCAATCCAAACATCTATACCATATGGTACTTATAAGTAGCAATGAAGCATAGAAAACTACCAATACTAACAGTGGACATCAGGAATGAACAATACTCAATGAGTCAGACAATGTTATTTTGTTAAATCAGCATTATATTCCAAATAACAGATTCCAACAAGTGCATAAGTAACACAAGAGCAAAGAGCAGTCCAATAATAAGAAGATATCTTCAAGTGTATCAACAACTCTGACATCATTGTATACTAGTAATATACAAAATATCAAGACGGCACCACCTTTTCTTAGTTGATAACAATGGTTTTATAGTTTGTGCCAGCACAATTTTAAGGTACAATTATATAAATCTGCCATTTGCAAAAAAACAGCATCTATCAAAGTAGAAACTGAGACTTATTCTTTTGTCTTTTTTCAAACATTTATTCAATGTATACACAAAAAGCGTGATGGATACACATGCTGTGTATTAAGGCTTTCCATAACAACTTGTAAATGTATCTTTCCATAGTACCATGTTACCTACTACACACAGAGTAAACCACAAAAGTCAGATATTGTTCTGATAGAAAGATGGAGAAAGTATAAAATTGTATAATATATGAGTATAACAATCAGACAGTGTATTATATACAGTCTGACTGACAATTTAGTGAAATTTACGATGTTTTAAAACTGATTATGATGTAGATAAATAAATGAAATCTACATCAGTTTATATATTATGTAACTCGGCCAGAGACTGCCAACATTTCCATTAACAGGAATGTTTGTCATTCTTACATCTGTAGTTAGTGTTTATTTACAAATTAATATCAACATTTATTACTATTTCTATCATACATGTTATTTTAATGAATATGGACTTGTTATACAAAATGTAAGCAAACAAAACTTAAAAGGGCTAGCTACCACTGCACCCAAAGTCAAATTATCTCCCTTTTGTTGTGTTGGACAATAATTTAATCTGCATATAGTGTCCATAGTGTCCTTTCTTTTTGTAGAAGTTCCATCAAAGTATCTGAAATTATTTATGAGAAGCAGTGCTTGCAAACAGTGTGGACAGATGGACTCTTGTAATGACTTTACTGTAACATCTGTGGTATACCGTATAGCGGGTCAAAAATTTCACGGATTTGAGGGAAAAAGTATACCAAAAATTTAAGCGTTTTAAATTTTCAGGGATTATCAAATGTGCTATATATATCATAATAATACATAAAATATTCGCGGAATTTATTTTCGCGTTTGTAGTCCATCCGCGAAAAATACATGAAATTAAAAACCCCTCGAAAATTTCCCGCTATACGGTATTTTGCAGATTTGCTGATCTATATTATTTGGTGCAGCATCTGTCAGTAGTCTTGTTAGCTTTCAGATTAATGGTGGACCATCACTCATCTCTTTATACAAAACTCTGATAAAAATACTCCATAACCCAAACTGTCAGCAAACTCTTTCCTGTTTACACTTCACAATAAATCTTCATTTTAAAGTTTATTTTTATATCTCTGTGCAAATGTTGATTGACAGAAAATTTATCAATAAATGTTATCTTGTGAAGCAATTTATATCTTGTTATGTAACTAATGCTTGATCAGAAACATGGCTCCTACAAAGTCAGAATAATTCACTGGATTGATGTATCATTTGAAAATATCCAGGCCTTGGTGTAATGATCAAAAAGTAACAATTTGTAAAACAGCCTAATATCATACAATTTGTAAAACAGCCGAAACAGCAGATATTCTCTTCATTCTTGGAAAGATCTAACATTTCCTTGAAGCTCATTTTTTAAGGTTAGACAACATTTCTGAGGGACAGCCACCACAAGGCTTGCTCCCCGTCTAGATAAAAACATTATATGAATCTTAGAGAAATACTGGATAACCTTATAGAAATCTTTGCAAGTTTGAGTGTTCTTTGCTGGCAGGTTAAATGTAGCTAGGGTGAACCCCCTTGTGTAGGGCTAGTGTGAGAATTTCCCATGTCATTGTATTAAATCTGTGTATATAAAATATAAATCCCTGATTTGAACATGTAATGATATTACCACATTTACTTTACATCAGAGTATACTAAACAAAGTTTTACCATTCATCAACAAAAGTCTTGATATTCACTTGGGACAGCCCATATAAAACATTTATTAATCTCTGTAGTTTTCTGTACACAGTCTTCTGTGACCATAAATCCATTACTCTCTCACTTATTGACAACAAACTTTTCCATTAACCATCTGTTCAGATCAAAGTAATCAAGTTCACCCTATTATTCTGAACCTTCTCTGATGAGTCTCTGTGAACAGTATATAATTTGCTTACATTTTCATGATTAAAATCTGTAGATACCCAAAATACATTTCATATATAATCGGTAATAAACATCTAGCTCTCATCTGAATGGAATAAGTCGACTCCTCCTACAAAGTGACTTTCTAGTGCAGTTTATGCATTTTTAACAACTTCTTTGATTCAGAGCTTATAAAGCATAAAGTAATAGGAAAACATCAAACGCTCCATGGAAATCGTTGTAGATTTAAATATAAAAACATTAATGATCCCAAACCCTGAAACATTATTACAGAGAAATCACTGAAACACTATAAGACTTGTGTATTTAAATGAATACTTCACACGCAGATAAAGTCTATGAAGAAAACATGATCACTGCATTCTGTTTAACACGTGTATACATGTTTTAATGTTGGTAAAAGTGCAATCAATATTTTGATTGATACCCAGAATTGGGTTTCTATATGCAATAAAGATATTGTAAACTAGAAATTGTAGCATGGTGTTATTTTCACGATTTGATTGGACCAACATTTCGCAAAAAAGGGGGGGGGGGAGATTTTTGCACTCCAAGTCTTTTATATTCGACAATGTCATTGCTTTCAAGACCAAACTATTCACTTGGGGGAAATTTAGGAGGATATACAGGGAAAACTACCAGTCGAAAATTACCATGAAGTAAACCAAATAGACCTAATATGAATAGTTGTTGCACCTTCCCTACCAAGTACCACACCTTCACATCAGTAATGCAACATTTACCATCTTTACTGACCTAAAAACTTGTCTATAAAACAAACTAAAAACACTCAAATCTTACTCCCTCTTCTAGTTCAAAGAAAATGTAAGAAAAATGTGCTGTACTTCACCTTGAGCAATTCATTTTTCAAAACATTAGCACTTTTGTGGAAGCAAGTCATTACTATGTTTTGATGCATTTCAAATATAAGCTTTCTTGTAAAGAAATTTTGTAACAATGAATTAACATCTGTCAGTGATGCTTTTTCAAGCATTAAAACTATAATGATTAAAACCTTATGTATAGAGATCAAATTCAATGCTTTTTTTTTATTGAGGGGTGATTGTTTTCAATTTTGGTATGCAGGTACATAATATGTTCCATTTTTTCCCTGAAAATTCCACTCACACATTTTATATTTCATCCTCTTCTTTTAAGTGTTGAGCATATGGTCAGCTAGTATAACAACATATTTCACTTACAGAATGAAAACAAAAACTTTGACATGATAGCTTGTGGGCATAGCTGTGGCAATCCATGACAGGAAATAAGCCACTTAAACATGTGGGAAATTATCTTCCACTAGAATCCTATTAGCTAGATTTATAAAATGACACAATCCATGCTACTATTTTGACACCCATACTTAGTAAGGTGATGGAGCCTTCTGTTAATGCAGCAAATTATGCTGTGAAATCTTGAGTGTTTTATTGTGGCTGTGCCATATAGACTCAGCAGGTACCCTTTTAAGCAGAATAGACATGATACAGATGTCAATTTGTAAATAATAAGTATGAAATAATTAGGTTTGATGGAATTTACCACAACACCATGTAATGGTACATGCTCAACAGGAAGTACATGTTGTCTTTAAATAGTATCTGACAAGCATTCCAGCATTTTTGTCAATTTTAAAATAATAGTTTTTGTTAAAACTGGATCTCTTACTCAAGCATGTGCAACAAATGTCTGATTTTCAAGGTATTTTTATATTTAAAATGTACAAATTGCTTAATATGCTTAATGTTAGAAGACTTGCCAGTATCCTTCGATTAACGTAAATTATGCAATAAACATAATATACTGGAATACCATTTCAACAGTATTCCAAGCCCCCAAATCCACCCCTATACAGAAACGAAGTCATTTCTATCCATTTCATCTTAAAAATGTAAATTATGGTAAATTATTGATAAAACACCTCGTACTATTTGCTATTTTTTATTACTATGGTAAGAACATAAGGTTTGCTTTGAACTCAAAATATTATGTCCATGTATTCTTATAAAAAATTGACCACTATTGGCCTTAATTACAATTATACAATAATGCATCTATATAAACCATGAAAACCGTTTCCCATTCTGTAATATGAGTATCATCCTTAAATATCTATTTCAACAGAAATCAGAGCATCCAATGGTCACAAGTTCAACATGTCTAGAATGATATACAAACTTTTAGTCATGTCAGACCTGCTTAGAAATTATGGCCAGTCTCAAGTCGATCAATGATCAGTTTTCACAAGAAACAGACAACACAGATAGGTAGCCATACCAAAACTAACAAGAATAATTAATTCTTGGACAACTTTTCCTCTATCTGTCAGCTTCATATTTTGCCGTAATAAATCAACATCAAGTTTCACATTGTTTAGTATCTAAACAACAACCTCTCATTTGTAAAATGGAAAACAGCTAATAGAAGCAACAAATTATTTGAGAGTCATCATAATTAATTTGGAGAAAAGAAATGAGAAAATATAAATGACAGCATTCTACCTACAGAAATGTCATAACTTTTGACTTTCATTAGAAAATAAAAATGATTCTTTTAAAGCTATTTTTAACTGCATCACACCAGAATTTTTAGCGTAAAATTCATGTTATATCATTATTTTGAAAAAAAGGCAGATGATGCAAAATTAGATATCTATGTATTCTAAAATGGGGTAAATCTAAGGTTTTCTTGTTTTCAAGCTTTCCTAACATAAACTTAATTTGCAACTATAAAATATATGATTAACCTCCTCATATCCTAATATCTCTTTATATGGGTACTGCACTATAGTATTACCGACCATAATTTATATTTAACAAGGATTTTGTACATTCCAGAATTCTATTCTACATTATTTTACATTCTGCATTAAACAAGACAAAGGCAGTATATTAGTTTGGCTTCTGGTTTAAGAAAATAACAATTCCTTCATGTTACACTGTCATAGACAACTATAAATACTGTAAATCACATAGGAACAAAACCCTTTCCCCTATTAGTGCCCCAAAGATTCCCAGTTGTTGCTTTCATTTTTGTACAAGCAGAACAAATTACTTATGTTGTCAAAACCTAGCATTCTGTAATTGAATTGTGAATTTCTTCTTCTGCTAGACTAATTTAGAGAAATCTAATGACACCCTGGTATGCAAGCATGTAATTACTTAATGGCTAGTGAGGTCACCACTGAGGAAACAAAACAACTGATAGATATAACATATACAAACAGTGGAACAAATTTTACACCTATTGAAAATTGAACACTTCAGATTTAGTATTCATTTTATCTAATAATAAAAATATTAACCCTGAAGATGTATAACCAACATTTCAAAAAATATCACAGGAAATTTATGTCCTTTCAGTCACAGAAAGCTGTAAAATTTCATTTTACAAATATCCCATGCTTATTTTAATCATGTTAATATCAAAATGTGACATTTTACTGAATATGTATCCTTGCTGGCTAGGACATAAACTCATCAAATCTTTCATGTTTTGTGGTTAAAAGCTTACATTTCACCACTATTACTTATTCAAAACCATGTCTTTACTTACATGTCTTAAATAGCTCAATTTAAAATATTTAAATATTGCATGGAACAAGGTAGTTCAAGTACTTTTCAATGAGGGTGGGGTGCAAGGTTACCAGAAATCAATAGAAAATGTCAAATTTAAACAAATTACATGTAACATTTCCTGAACAATTATGACAAGATTAGTTTACACGAAAGTCTACACCCAGCACAGCTATTGTTTTATTTGATAATTTTTTATGCACCGAGAAGCATTGGTAGATTTTGCTGAAGATACAATTCACATAATATATATTGCACAATATATAAATAGTGCATATAAACCACTTTATGATAATTTGATTTCATTTTTACCCTGCAGGAAACATTCCAGCACTTTTTATTTTAAGATAACAACAAATTGTATTTCAAAAATGATTTACCTGAGCCATTTTAGATTCAATTAGTTACGTTATGAAACATCCATGTTTCTTCACTAAGACATAAATAAAGAATTCCTGACAATGTAACTTAGCATGTTGTATATTTTTCAATCTATTTCTTAATCAAAATATATATATACACGTACCCATACTCTCTACCAAAAAAAGAGCCAACTTCATCTAGATTTTCAAATAAAATATAAATTTATTTTAAAATGCACATCATAGAATATCCTGGATCCAAAATATCTGCACACTAATTCACAATACACCAACACACAAATGACTACAACACAACCCCTGTACTGAAGAAAGAGTGTCCTGTATTTTGGAGATTTTTACTGGTAGGCAAAGGCAAGGCAGGACATGTCAGTGTTCAAAAGATAATAATTCAGAATAATAGTATGACAATAATTATGATTTGTTTGTTGTCAGTATTATACTGAAATTTAATTTATCTTTCTGGGATGATGCACTCACTGTCTGACAAAACTTTCCCATCTTCTCAATTCATCATTAGAGTAAAGTGACCTTTGAACTTCAAAACATACATAGTGGTGTGCATTCAAACCCAGGTGTAAATTAAGATTTAATTGTCTGTGACTGATCAGAAATTTGAGTGGAAATTGGAAAATGTCTGAACATTTGCTATACCAATCAGCAAAAAAATTGTAAATTTCATGGTTCTGATTACAGGATGGAATTGATGACAACAATCCCTTTGAATTGCAGTGAATTTTGTACTTTAATGACTGGCAAACTTGCCAGGCATGTGAAATATACAACAGTAATTAACTAATGTCAACAAACAGCTACCCTAATCAATGACCATTATCTAGTCAACAACACTAAACTTACTATATATTTCATGCAAATAAACTTAAACAAACAATTACCTTTCAGTACTAGTCAATTTATGACTCGTGTAAGGAAATATGGGAAAATTATTTTTAATTGTTAAGTTAAAGGTCGGACCTAACTCTTTTCCAAATCTGCAAAAATCCAAATCAATAATTAGCTTAGTAAATCAATTCACTGAACTTCAGAGACCTATAGAACTTTGTTTAGGGATCCATGATTGTTAAGTGTCTTCCAGACTTTACAATTTGACATCAGATTTTTCTTATTTATTTGTTTCTCTTTTTAATACACATTTCCCGATGACTCCTTTATGTTAAACAATTTACATCAATGGCCGAAATCTTCAAAGCTGAATCCATTAAGCCTCTTATTAAGGAATTTTAAAAATCATCTTGGAAAACCATGTTTAACAAGATGCAGCACATTCAAGCAGAGTTTGCAAATTTCACATACAGGATACATTTGTGTGTGTGTGTGTTTTTTTTGCAACCTAGAGTAGGTTTACATGAAATAGTTATATGAGAATATCTTTCCCAAGAGATGAATGTAGAAGTATTTAAGAAGTGAATTCACAATCATTTTATCTGTACAATACAGTTTACTGTTTTATATATCATAATCAATAGTTTTATGTAATCGTAATGTGTTCTCAGATCCTCCAATATATTAGTATATAAAGACATTAACAGACAACTTTTAAAAAGATATATTTTGTTAATCTATAAGCTTCCAAGGTTCCAGAACATAGTTAACTGGGGAATAAATAATATATTCAACAAAGACATTCAGAAAAACCAAACCATTTCCCTAAATTCCTTGTCCTGAAATTTCAGGACTACCTTAATTCCATACATTGTGACAATGTATCCCATGATTTTGCTGGGAACGTTACTATACTATGATCTGTTTCAGATAGTTTCGGAGCCTCAAACAAAACCTGACATCACTTTAAGTAGACAGACCTTCCTGTTTTGTACTTTTAAATCACAAGAACATGTAAAACAGAAATGCGATGCTTGAGAACACAGGAACATTTATCTTCGGTTGGACTTGTTATTATGTGTTATAACTCAAGTAAATGTGTATTTATATAATATATTAACACACATCAATCTAGATTGGATTTCACTAAATGTTCATATCAAATTTCACAATTATTACACAACCATTTCACTAAAAATGTATCTTTGGACTGATTTCTAGTAGTTATATTATTTTCTTTTCTTATGGTATCCTATTATGTACTATTAATGTCGGTTTACCCCTACAGTTGGCTTTTGCCAGTGCAGGGACCAAGTCCGGCTGTTCCAAATTCCTATCGATGTCTATGTTTGACTTTTGCCTTATTTATGTTTTTCCTGTGAAGTTCCCTAGCAGATTTTAATTTTCAGCCATTGTAGATGTTTCCTGTTATCCGATGAAAATTGCTTAGAAATTCTGGAATTAACTGTAGTTATTTTATTAACTGATTGGTCTGAATTAACAGTAGTTATAACAATTCTATTAACAGATTTAGAAAAATTAACAGCAGCATTATTGAAGGATTAAATTAACAGTGGTTATAAAAATTAAAAGTGAAGTTATTGTCCATTGTGTATGACCTTACCGGTCTACTAGTTCCTATTGTGTAACCAATTTAACAATTTGAGTAAGCTGTACCTATTATTTTTTTGAGCAACTGGTATTGCTGGACTACAACATAGATTGGAAAAAGTTTTTGGTGGGTTGCTTTTGTTAACTAATCAACACAATCAGGATCCTTTTGAATTGTCCAACAATACTATTGTATATCAATCTGTTATGGCCTGGGGAGGTTTTACCTTGATAAAGTATTACCTTATAGAAAGATAAATCTATTTAATTTATAAAAGGAACATTTCTTATTTTCATGTAATAATAACACAAAACTGAGAGAAAACTATCTACAGGAAATAAAACGTTTAATACCAAATATTGAAAGTAAACCAGATAAACTACTGTGGAAGTACTTTTATTCGTTGACATCAATTTTCGTGGTTTCCATAAATA
Organism: Modiolus philippinarum; assembly: GCA_002080025.1. Taxonomy (NCBI): domain Eukaryota; kingdom Metazoa; phylum Mollusca; class Bivalvia; order Mytilida; family Modiolidae; genus Modiolus; species Modiolus philippinarum. The sequence continues at coordinate 90,625 of MJUU01058115.1, forward strand.
TCACTATTTCATGGGTTCTTACATTCGTGGTTTCGAATTATATGCATTTAAACTCAAGGGAAAAACACATTTCGTTGGGAACTTAATTTCGTGGTTTAAGCGAACCACGAAATCCACGAAAATTGGAACCCCACGAACAATAGTACTTTCACAGTATATGTATGTTTAAATTGTCCACAAATCGTGCAGTATACTGCTTCATTCGTTACAAGGTCTTTTGCACTGAGGAGAGTGGACTCAACAACTGCATGATTTTTCATTTTGTAATCTTTGTTTTGTTTTATTATGGTTTTGTTATTATTCATATATGCCTTCAACCCTAATGTATATGGGTATAAATGTGCATTTAAATAAATAAATATAAAAGATAAAATTAACAATTAATTCAAATTCCCTTCATTTATACTGCAATATTTATTTTTGAATTATGCAATTTTAAGAATTTAAAAAAAAGTACAATATTTTTTCATTCAATGTAAACTATTTATAGTCCCTATTTTCATCAACAGATCAAGGTAAAACCTCCCCAGGCCATAACAGATTTATATACAATAGTATTACATAAAAAGATTTTATCATATATTTGGTGACTTTTTATGTAGGTAAGGAGGTTCTATATGAAATGAGAACTATGCTTTCAATTATGAATATACTCGAAATCACCAGTTTCCTTAATGAAAATGGGAGAAATAAAATTTCCATCAGTGACAAAAAACAAATGTTTTGATTAAATTTTGTTGTAATTAATTCTATAAACAAGGGATACAGACTCAAACTGGATCATACAAAGTAATTACTTATTAACTTCTAAAGCTTTTAACAAATTTTATATTCCAGCTTCATACTTGGCACTTATGTAAATAATAATTAAAACACAACTTCTACTAAACATTTAATTACCATAAATATGTATGTCTAAACATTTACATATGTAGTAATTATCAGGCTCAATAAAATCAAGTTAACTGTAATGGCTCAGCAAAAGAGTGTTTAATAAATTTAAAATGTTGTAATTTTAAATTGAATATGAAATATCTTGGCATCAGACTGGGACATATTTTACTGATTAAATATTCATTTATTTTGACGATTTTTTTCTAAATCGACAAGTATCTGAAAATTAGAGACCCATCTGATGATGACTTCAAAAGAAGGAATTATACAACCCACATGTAGAGTTGTAATTTGACAACAAATTATATAACATGCTGATTTTGTTGTAGAAAAGCGAGACCCAACTTTATCCCCTCCACATGCACAGGGTAACAGCTGATATTAATTGTCCTTGTAACCAATGCCCTACATCAAAGTGAAAAATATCTTTATAGATGCAAAGATAGATTTTTATAGATTGTTAAGGCAATCCTGTTACAATGAATGTCGACCAAATGCTGGTAAAATATGATGGTATCATTACAATCCTCTCCATTTGTCTGCATGAATCAAGGTACTATCTTTCCTAACTTTGGAGAAATTGTTTAATTGTGCTGAAACAGGGGGTAGGGGTAACGACATCGAAGTGGTTTAAAATTCTGTTAAAATCAATTGGGGACAAACGATGATTTTGGTCCTTCGTGGTACAAACCTAGAAAATTTGGCAAAATTTTGATTTGTCAAAATGGATGTTCTACTGGCTTGTCTCTGGAATGAATAAGTGCTGATTGTATTGCTGTATAGTCATCACCCGCTTGCAATGGAATATTCTTTTAAATGGTTTTGGACCAAAAGGTTATAAAACTCATCACTAAGATGTGAAAGCAAAATCAGGAGCACAATAACGGTATAGGAGGGAAATTCCAGCATTTAATCTCCAGAATATCATAATTGTAAAATAAAATGACAAACAGAAGAAGACACTAAAATATATGATGTTCCTAGAAAGCTTCAAATTTTACCAGGTACTGTATCTGATTTGATAGTAGACTGGTAGGCACATACTTAAGAAATAATTAGTCAAATTACAAAAAATCTGAAAGATAACTTATCATAGGGATAAGTTAAAAATTCTGGGTGTAAAATGGAAGCCTCAAATTAAGTACATTTATCTTTGATCATTGCTAACTAAAAACATAGACAACAAATCGGTATCATGGCCCTTATCTGTTCAGTATAAAATCATCTATTTATGAAACATCAAAAGGTTTGATGAAGCAAAAATATTGCTGTTTTTTAAATTGGGGGAAAAGCCATCAATTTAACACAGACAAAAAATTGTTATTTTTTCAGCTGTGAGAAAATCAATGGAATGCATGGGGTGTAGCAACAATTTGGCACAAGTTTTATTGTGTGAATAAAATAACTGTCATCACTTGTCAAGATGGAATAAACTAAATGCTATTTCCCCCTGGTGCGTGTAGGACACGTTTGGAATTTTACCTTTAAAATGTGACCTATTCCAGAAGTATCTCATTTCTCTTTGTAATGAATAGTTTTAATTAAAATGTCACTGCAAATTAAACCAAATGTACAACAATACATTAATTCCTTAATTCTTGATGTGGGAAGCTTCAGATACAATAAATCAATTTGCACATTTTATAATCATGTAGGCTTTTATAGAATACATTTTGATCCATAAATGTGGCATCAGCAATTTTCCATGCAGTTTGTGGGGTCAGTTATAAAGAGTTTGTACATGGGTTTAACTAATTAAATACATTTTTATGACTTTCAATAGCTCTATCAAAATATTTTCTTCAAACATTTTAAATTATTATACCAGTGTTTGTCCTATAAGTCATTACACCATTATCTGGACTACTGGATTTATATAAACTAGTATAAGTTGCATCATTTTTACACCTGATCACACCCTGGTCTACCTGTCTGGAGCCAGACTCTACAGGTAGGCTATTGATTGGTCAAATGTCCATAATCTGTCCATTTCCTGTGTAATTTGACAGACAAAGGGACACTACACCAGAGACACAATTTATTTTTCTTTTTAATAGTAAGGGACAGAATTACTTAATCAGACAATTATTATAACATTAGATAGAATGTGAGGTACCATCAAAGGTCAGTTTTATTGTCAGTACAATGGCTGACATAAAGTGGTCTAAGTGTGGACTGTATGGTGAATAACAAATGTCCTACTGTGGAAACTAATGATATTTATTGTTATGATGTCTACTCTTTCTTCTAAATAACATTTGATTGTGAACGAACCTCTCATTTGACTGTGTAAGCTGTGAAAGAATCTTCATTTTTGAAAGTTTTCTATGAATGTAAGAATTTTTCTTCTAAACAACTTCTGTGAGTGACTTCTGACTTAGATAGTTATTGTCCAACTCCTCTAAATAACTTCCAACTATATGAGAATCCATCTTCAAAACAACTTGTGATTGTGAGGGAACCTCTCTTCAAAACTACTTCTTACTGTGAGAGAATCTCTCCAAACAACTTCTGACTGTGGGAGGATCTCTCTACAAAACAACTTCTGACTGTGAGAGTATCACTCTTCAAAACAACTTCTGACTAAGAGAATTCAATCTTCAAAACAACTTCTGACTGTGAGAGAATCTCTCCAAACAACTTCTGACTGTGAGAGTACCGGTATCACTCTTCAAAACAACTTCTGACTGTAAGAGAATTCAATCTTCAAAACAACTTGCTTACTGTAAGAGAATATCTCTTTAAAACAACTTCTGACTGAGAGAATCTCTCCAAACAACTTCTAACTGTAAGAGGATTTCTCTTCAAAACAACTTCTGACTGGGAAAATTCACAACATTTCTGACTGTGAAAGGATCTCTCTTCAAAACCACTTTTGACTGTGGGAAAAATCTCTAATTAAAACTTCTCTTCACTTCTGACTGTGCTTCAAAACAACTTCTGACTGAGAGAATCTCTCTTAAAAATCTTCTTACTGTGAGAGAATCTCTCTTAAAAACAGCTTTGATAGTGAGAAATTTTAATTGTCCTTCTGAAAAATTTCTGACTGTGAGAAATTTTCTATGAATGATTTTTCGTTTGAAGTAACATTGTTATTTCTTTTAACAATACATGTACTTAATAAAATAATACAAATTTCTTGTTAAATAATTCCAAATGCAGAATGAAACATAGGTCAAATATCTGTGTATCAAAGAGCAGAGGGTTGGAAATAAAAACTGCAAAAACCTCATTAATTCCCTTTTAACTCTCCCTCTAAGCCACTAATATATAAGAGTTCAAACGAATGTTTGGTAACATATTGAAATGTGCATTATTTTAATAAGCAACTTATTAGATGCACTTTTAATTTATATCCATTGAAAGTTAGTCTAATAAAACTTTTTGACTTTCAGATATGAATATATATGTAGATTTCTTGTGAACAAGCATACTAAAACTAACAAGGGCCGTGATGAACCATGGGATTCTGCTGAACGGTTGCCAACAAGGACTTCTGTAAACCAGCTGATTTTGTTGAATGTTTTAAAAACATATTAAACTGAAATTTGCTGAACCATTTGATTTGACACAAGTTGATCACTCAATAACAACGTTTTGACACCTGTGATTTCTTAAAAGATTTAAATAATAGCCGATATCTATCTATTTGGACAAAAAAGAAAATAAGTGTTATCGATCTCTCTGTAATTTGTACCTTCATAAAGTTTTGTAAAGGAACAATGTTATCTACAATATCATATGACAAGATATACCGTATGGGAACAAAAGAGTTCTATAACCTCCAATGTCGACCTGTATACGATTTAAACAGGGAACCAGAAGGACCAACACAGAGCCAATGGTCAAGGATCAATGAGATTAAAAACATCACCCCCAGGACTGTCAAATGTTTATTGAGATTGCTCAATAGACATTAATTATTAACTATACTTGAGAATAATTATTGAAGTAAATTCAAATATTTTTGTTTGGGACCAACTATTCCTTTGTAAAATTTTTTTGGGACTTAAATTACAGGAATGCATCAATATAATGTCAGCAAATATAATTTCATTAAAAATTGAAAAAAAAAAAATGTTTTAACAAGGGTTCAAATTTTCACACACAAATTTTCAAAATTTTCTCTGATAGTGCACAATCCAATGTTTGATATTCCTTTCGAATCAGCTAAAAAATCTGGAACTGATAAATCGGAGAATCTTCCATTTTTACTGATCATTGAACCACAGTAGCTTGATGTGGAACATGGCGTTTTTAAAAACATGACTGTATCACTTTTTTATGACTCGAATGTAAATTTCCTAATTTTTTAACAAAAACTATAATTTTATTCTCAGGTTTTTCAGCTGCTCTCTAATTTCACACAGTTTTTGGTATAATAGTGTATTTAAGTGTTGTCACACAACAAAGTTTTATCATATCCCAATAGTAAATCAAGCAAATTAATTACTTGTTTATTTCTTAAATGACAATCGGTCCGTCATATAATTATTTCACAGTCATTCAACTGTCAAAGAGCTCACATATCCACAAAGATGTCTTTCCAAGATAAATATTACAAACATTTTAAATTATATAATACACCATGAGTTTATGATCTGATATTTAAGCAATATAATAGGCCAGGTCTCTATAACAGCTTACATCTAATGGTTTAGAAATTTCATTGCTATGGAAAAACTAGACGAACCCTGTGACACCCAACAAAAAATTTCTTTCTTTTTTTTTTTCTACCAGGATATGCTAGTTCCTTTTATATACATGTTCTATTTTGTGGTAGCAATTAGTTTTTATATATTTTTCACTTAATTAAGGTGTGTGAGATGTCTATCTTGGCATTGCTCACTTTTTCTTAAGAATAAGTACCAGTAAATTTAAATGCCATACAGATTGTTTGTATTGTATATAGCCACTTATATTCAATTAAAAATTATTATAGGAAAAAGTTGTGGTATTTTGTTATTTTTTCCCTGTTATTTTCTCTTGTAGGAAATGGATAATAGGCAATTGTCAAAAAATGAAGCAATTAACATCTACACAATGGCAAAATTTTGCCATCAATTGTAATACCAATAACTATTATTCTGACCCCTGAATATTTGTTAGAAGGATGACCTAGTTGAGTGAATGAGGAATCATTCGGGTGCGTTTGACGTGAAATAAATTGTGACAAGGAGACAAAGGGCTGATTACAAGCTTATGATAAATGGCTGTTTGGCTTGCAAGTTTAAATTGGTTTATTTCTGAAAATTACAAAACACAAATAAAACAGTCCGATTTATTAAAGCACTAGAACAAAGCCAAATTTTATGGGTAGGAATCATTAACTATTTGTTCTAATTCTGATTATTCATTTGGATTTTTGCTGACGAAAATTGATTATAATACAATGAAGCAGACTAAGTGAAGGTGTAGCTGATTCTTGTTGGATAATAGATTTTTGCCATTCTATGCCATACTTTCTATGCCATTTGTCCTGGAGTAAACTCTTTTAAAGAATAAAGTCAATCTGAAATGATTTAAAATCATTCACAAAAAAGAAACCCTTGTTGAAATAAAATTCCCTCTGATCAAATGATGAATTTGAGGTCCACATAAATCATATCCTTAAAACAGTTAAAGTTTCATGGAAATCTTATGAATGGTTTGTTGAAAAGGCAAATATTTTTTTTCAAATGCAGAACATACGCCCAGAGAAGGACCAAAGGTACACACTACAAAAAGAATTCTGGCAAGAACGACAATGGTATAGAGAAAAAACAAACACACAGACATAATCTCGGTATCCCAAGTCCTACTGTAGCACTCTGACAAATACCATTAGTATCATCAGCTGATAGAAGTGTATTGAATTACAGACTTAAATGAATACACCAGTTATTAACCCCCCATAGCTATCATGTCAACTTTCAGATTGTTTTCAAATTCTACTTTATTGCCAGTAATTGCAGATAATTTCTTCTTTCATGAAACAAATCACTTGAAAATTTCCATTATACAAATTGTGGAGAATTATACACTATTTACTGGGATTGAAATCCCCCTGTGATTCCAAAGATCTACTTTCCCATAACACTTGTTGGTTAATTGATGTAAAACACCATCCTGTAATTTACTATAGCTGGCATCTCTGACACCAAGTACATAATTGGCTTACAGTAAAAACACACACTAACCAATTTTATCAATGAAAATCTCTTTCACTAAATTAAAGAAGATCTAAAAATTTTGACCTATTAATTTTTATTAATTAATATATCCTTTGCTTAACTGTAACCTTACAAGAAATGAGCAAATCACTGATTTTCAAGACAAGCATATGTGTTTTACATGACTAAGTTAGTCTGGTCTAATTAAATAATGGAGATACTGTTTTTTTAAAATGGTATAAATAAAGGTCAGTGACAGCAGACTTTTTTTTTTAAAGATTGAATTCACAATGTACAGCAAGCTATTCAATAGCTAGAATATACACTTGGAGTGACTGTTATTCACATGATTTTGGCATTAGCTAGACTTATCATAGTTTCACATCAAATTCAAACATTATACCGACCCAAGTTTGAGTAAAAGCTACTGAAATATCATATACCCCCGGTACTCCAGAGGGGGGAAAAGACATTTAAAGCCTTCAGCATGTTCAGCATTTATTTCAGAATTTATTTTTATTTCTTTCCTTATTTAGTTTTTGGGGTCTTTTTTCAAACAAATAACAAATTATTCAGTTTTTGCATCAGTAAGATTTTATGTTTAACCATATTCCGAATGTTAATTCATTTAGATTCTGATCTTCACAAATTCTCTTATGAATATCCACCATAAAATTTTGATGCTACTCTGACAGAATGCAGATAAATATTTTGATTTCTTCTGAATAATTTCAAGGAAATAATGTCTATAAAAGAAAAGAAGCATTGGAAAATTCTTGTTTGATGAGACGAAAATTGAAATCTGCATATAAAAGAGACAGACGCCATCAAAATCCTATTGTAAATGGTCCCAATGATTTAAACGCAGAATGTAAATTATTTCCATTGTCTGTGGTGGAAAATGATTTCTGATGTAGCCCAGGCTATCATCATTAAATACTGAATATAAACCCATTTTTGAATGAAAACAAGTAATGGACCATGACATGTGCAGATTGTTAATTGCTGCAATCATGGCTACATGAGGATGTATATTTTACAACTTTTTCTCTCCAAATTACAGTGAATGACAATTCATCCTCTATTAAAATGATGTTATCTCTATACATTAAATTTTGTAAATTGATTGGATAAAAAATTTGCAAGCTCTCGTCATATTTCTTTTTGTTGCTGCAGAAATAGAAATTGAATATTGATAAGTTTTTTATGGTTTTGCACTGGATTACGGTTTTCAGTGATTTTATTGAAAAGATCTTCCGATAAATGAATTATGCCAAATCAACAGGAATCCTAAAGAAATTCAATTATTTATGATTCACTCTTCTGTCAAAAAGGGAAAAAAAAGCACATGAGTCAAATATGTTGTTTATGAAATAGTCGTCATTTGTTATAGTTGCAATTCATCCTTTAATGGACATTGAGAAAACAATATTGAAGAATTAAAAACGCTTAACCTATCATAGAATGATATATCTATTTAGTGTGTGATGGTCTTATAATCTTTTATCAATATTACAAATGAATCAAGCTTAGTTTATAAAACAAACTTACTTCAACCTGCCTTTATCTGGACACATAATAGATTTGTGCAGAAAAACTAAATTGCAACCCTAATTTTCTGGATGGGTAGGCTCATAATAAAAAGATATAGTACTGGTACACTTGAAATAATTTGGTAGTTTGCACTCTGCAGAAAAATTGTATTTCTCTTTTATAAGAAAATGCCTTTCAACAAAGAGATACCGATAAACATAAGTAATCAACAATTACAAAGATGGTCTTGTTATGGCACATGGTCACAGTACCCTATTTTTCTTTTTTTGCCAACTGCTGACATAACGTGATGTAAAATCAACTTCTAAATCGATCAAGCAGGAAATGTAGGTCAAAGTGACCAAAATTAGTCTGGATATGCCATCATAGATGCATGCATATGCAAAGTTTGATGATCTTATCATGTTCAATGACTGAGATCTGAACTTGTCCAAAAACTTGAATGTTAGTTGATGAAGTGAAAAATGTAAGTCAAAGTTACTACTTTTTCCTGGATGCTGATGTACCTCCAGAGATGTATCCATATGCAAGGTTTGATGGTCTTACCATGTACATTTATTGTGATATGAACTTATCTGAAAACCTGAATGTGGGTCATTCAAATAGAAAATATAGGTCAAAGAGACCTAATTTTCTTGGAGGCTGTGCATCAGTTTGCAAAGTTTGGATGCTACCCAGCATAGTAAACAAGAAATACACCGAAATGTCCACATGGCCACCAGAGATTTTCCAATTTTCTACCTCAACTTTTTTGAGGCGAATTAAAAATACAATGAAATTGACATAAGAAGCCATCATTCTACTCCATTCTTGTACTGTAAGCTGTGCATCTTTCTCTTTATGGTTCATCAATGTATTTACTGGACTTTATATACAAACTGTAGAAGAAAACCTTTCCACTTATCTTGATCATGCAGACAGGAGCCTCAATAAAAGTAGTCTTTACATAAAGTAAAATAAAATTAACTCAATAAATATAGTAAAACTTGATTGATATATACATAAATTTATAAGATAAGAATTAGGTAATACAGTTCTAAGGTCTTACATCAGAAGATAATAGAAGATATTATCCTTCAGACTCTGCCAAAATTTAATTCTCAAATTTGATAATAATGCTAAACTACAGAGAAAAGGTTAGGGATCTTAAATTCCAGGTTTCAATTTTGTGAATGATAATTTCTTTGTTTGTAAACTTTCAATAAGCATCAGATATCAGGCATAATATTTATGTCTTTGAAGTTTGTAAAACAATATGTAGACCCCACACAAACAAACCTGCCTCAGTTATTATCTTACGTAGGTATAAATACATGTGGACATAAGTATTTTAATTTCAAAAGTGTGAAATACCAGTCATTGTTAAGACGTAGATCTAAAGACTTTGTAATAATAACGCTGAGGTCAAGGAACTCATTCTTTTGTTCTATGTATATTAAACACAATATGTTAAGTAAATTCCTAACTATTCATATCTTTTTCCCAGTATCTTGCTCAATGATAAAATCGCACAAGTGCTTGCATTATTTTTGTAAGTTTGTTTTTTTTTAAATAGATAAGTTGAAAGAATCTTCAATTAACAGAATGCACCCCGATGCAGTGAGAGTGCATGTACTTGTAATGTATCTATTGAACTTTATGGTTTTATAAGGACGTTTACCGACAAAAAATGCAGTCAAAATGAAAATACTGTAAATGAAAGTTCCATTAGTAAAACTGTTTTAAATGTTTCACGACTTACCAAAACAGACTAATGTCCAACTGATGACAACAAACTGAAGGTGCCACATTCTGTACTGTATACCCCCACACCCATCAGTCAGCTGGTTATTTCTGTATCATTATAATCTGAAAATATATATATATAGATATATATATATATGTACATATTGGTAAATTATACTATTATTCAAACAACCCAAAGATCTTTCTTCATTCCCAATACATTTAATACTCAAACCCATTGTTTTCAGCAGTCAAATTTTTTGGCTTAAAACATAAAATATTTTGTCCATCTCAAATGCAGTTATGTTATAATATCCAGTCATTTACTGTAAATGCGGAGTGACGGTGCAGCATGCATCTTATGCATACAGAAGTAATCATAGTTCAATCCCTACCTTATTTTCACACTAGTATGTAATTTTTATCACAGTTATCTAAATGCTCCACAAAAACAGTTATACACTTAAAATTATCATTTTTATGCAGAAATTTTATGGAGAATTAATGGTGTCGCCAAATTTCTGATTCACAGATGTTTATCTCGGCTGTGTTTCGGTGCAGTTCTTCACTTTATCCTGTAGGGCAGATTGCAATATATGTAAGTTTTTTCATTTCATCACCTTGTCAATTTGTATTTTTTCAACACTTGGAAAGCAAGCAGGTAATTATTTACCATTAAAAGACTGCTCATTTAGTTTCTAGTCTTGAAATGTACATATTTTTTTATGTGTGTCATATTTCATAATTACAGTTCAAGCTTGAAAGCTAATGTAAGTATAAATATGGAACCATCTTTTCGTTAACCTTTAACATCTAAGTTATTAACTGTTTAGGAGCAAAGCTTTGAAGTATGTAAAATGATTAAAGAAATTAGAAAATCACCAGTGTAAAATGTTCACTTTTCATTACTCGCTATGAAACTCAGCCAAGCTTTCATAACGTTGATTAAAATAACACCTATCTCCAAATCATCGATATAATAATGATATTATCTTTTATATGCAGCTACGAGCCCTTGAGGCGCATTCAACAAATTTGATAAAAATCACACATTACGAATTACTACATATTTTCTCACTTTTTCCACACGGCCATTATACTTGGCTCTCACCATTTCCGATGAGTATCTATAGAAAATATGAATTTTATAATAGACTATAAATTAGGCCGATTGTAAGATTTCCATATATTATAGAAATCAAACTAAAGCTATGGTGGTCTCTGGCATTTCTCATGAAAAACGAAACCTTGGAACACATTTTTAATTTCATTGTTATTCAATAAACTGTCATAAGGGATTCTGATAAAAATTTGAATGTCTTTGAACTTCCTGTCAAAACTGAAGACAGGTGTTCACAAAAGCTATTCCAAAAGGTAATACACCATGGCTAAAGGCATTTTTATTTCTTATCCTTCTTTATTGTTCCATATTAAATATAAGCCTCACTTTGAATTACAAATGTAGAAAAAAAAACATAATACATACAATTTATATTTTAAACTCTCAAGCACACACAATCCTAAAGGATAAGATCCTTGTTAAAACGAAATCCAATTACGAAATCATTCAACTTTCCTCGATATCCTCAGGAATTAAATAAAGTGGTCTCACTTCGCTATAAACTTAAATACCAAAATAAAAAAACAGTTCTCATTCATAAAGGGGTATACCTTTAAACGACTTTGACCTCAATAACCATCGGCTGGTTTTTCTGATGCATAACATTAACTATTAAAGAGTAAAAGATTGTTAAGTATATACTGGTCTGGCTCACCATAGGGGGTGGAGATAAACTATTGAAATTTTATCCAACGAAAATTAAGAATTAAAATATTTGAATTTCTCAAAAGGAAAATGACTTAATTGATGATTTTTCTATTTGTTGTCATTGTGAAACATTTTCTTTGAAGATTAATTGAAATTAGAATTGGGTTTTGAATGCGGCAATTTCATTTATAACTGGTATTACCCAAATCTCTTGTATAACAACACAGATAGACAGAGAGGATTATCATATATTTTTTGTTATAAACAACCTTTCATTTTTGTAAACACTACATTCCTACCATAAGTAAAATAATCCCAGTTAATTCAAAATGTGAAAAACAACATTCGGATCCCAGGATATTTTTGTTATATATGGTATTGCCATTCCAGAAAATCCACTTTTTGAGAAGTAATCAACAAGACATATAGTAGATGTCCTTAAGACCATAGGAACAAAATATAACCGCCTCATTAACTTCAAACCTTCACTGGAAGATGTTGATGGCTGGCATCATGTAGTCATCCTGAAATTCATGCTCTTATTTATGCTTATATTGTTGCTACACATGGTACAGTCCTAACAGAAAATATGCTACAAAGATGCATGAATTTCAGAACTATGTAAAAATATACAAATTTTTTTTTTATTTGTTTTACTACCTATGACATCATTCATTATTCCATGTTTTCATTGAAAATTAATATAAAATTTTTTGAGGTGATGATAGTAGGCGAGCTGCAGTCACAGAAATCTAAAGAAGTCAAATTTAAAAACAATGGCAATTCGCCACACTTTCAATCATTGCTTGTTCATAAAACTTGATTTTGATAGACATCATTTGCAATAGCTTTAAATATAATTTGGAAATACTTATAGTAACTGGACCTCCAGTTGTGAGGTAATTGAGAAATAAGACAAGGAACTTTGTGTACAATGATAGACACACTTCTAGACACCTCCCGTGTTGTTTAAGATTGCAATAAAACAGCACCTTCAAATCCATTAAGATGGCTATCTAGATTGGAAGAATAATACATAGTGTCATCTTTACAACTAACAAGGGTGCTTCCAGCCAAAAACTAGACATGAAGTCACAGAAAAAACAACTTCTATTAATCTGACAAAAGTGTTAGTATTACCTAACTTGTCCATCAAATCGGTAGTTCAAAGGCAGTTAATTATAGGTACTAACCCTGTCAGGACAGGTATAAAACATAAACGTGCCATCATCCTATACTCCATCACAATGACATCAGATACCCTCCAGCTGACGACATTATTAGGAGCTTGGACTGTGAAATAACGTAGGATTAGTATATGCCCCCGGTTATATTTGTTTGTTTTTGTATAATTTCAACAAAAAACATACCATTCTTTAAACAAATATCTAACACTGTGTGAAACTTTATGTTTGTACAGTTCACACATTTCACACACTGTATCTAAAAATATTTAAATTTTTTTTTACCAAGAATCACAAATTCATTGACCCTGAATCACTAACTTTTTTATTTATTTTTCACATTCCATATATACAATGTTTGCTCTTGATGGGCGTAATATAAACATATGAAAATTTGTAACAAAGGCCTATAACTCTGCAATACAAAATAACTAACTATAGGGAAATTGAAAGTTTATTGTTTTCAAAAGAAATTCATTCATTCATAAGCTACCTTGATTTAGGACAAAAGATGTGATATATTCATTTGTGACAAAACTTCCTTTGACAAACAATATCCGTAACATGATGAAGGCCTGTTTAAAGGCTATTTATTTTTGAACAAAGTAGGACTTCAAACAAGAATAAAAATACCACATACATGTGCCATGTATATACTTGTACTATTCCCTATACATACATTTCCCTTCCATTTTCCCCAAGATATATTCATAGGTTTTTTAAATAAAATTTATTCTCAAGTTTTTCGGATAGATAGATATGGTCTTCTGTAATTAATCAAATCTAGCTTATTTGATAAGTTTCACGTACTGTTTTAATATTTTCTAAATTTTTGATATTTTTTCCTTATGAAATTCTATTAATTAATCATTACTGGCCTTGCAATGAACCATTTTCACTTAAAATCCAAAAAATCCAATTGTATACAAAGTACAGTGATCCCCTGACAGTAAACGTACTCTATTGATACTACTCCAAAGAACACAGCCTGTCAACTAACTTCAATAATATTGCTTATTCATTATCCATTTTACAATTTTATAAATCCCTTCTTTTGAAAAAGTGAATTACAAAGTAGTCTCCTACTAAATAGAATCCCCTGATAATTACGTTATGTAAACACGACGTTTGTTCCTCCAAAACTAAACCATATTGTAATTCAAATGTTGATAGCTTTATATTTTGAATTTTAATTTATTAATCCTTGAAAGATTTTATGAAGCATACTTTTAATATTTACTTATAGATTGTTGTGTGTTTTTAGAAAACTTTGAAGTTAAGTTCTCCTTATAAGTATCACAATTCAAAAATGTCATACAATCTCACAGAGAATTAAATCAAACATTTACTAAAGTTTTGTTTTCTTTGATATAAGAGGTCTTAATATTTAATATATCACAGGCTGCTGTTCAAACTACATGTATATGCACAAGTAGACCAGGGTTTTGTCTTGACATCTGAGCGTAGTTGTCTTTTCTGCACAATTAGGAACCTTTGGAATTATGTAAATATTCAATTCTCTAACTGTTTACTTTCGTATATATACTGGTATAACAATCCCATATTACTGAAAGCATCTCAATTACTGTTACATGGTACAGAATAAGAAACTGACAAAAAACTTGTTCAATCTCTATAATTACCTTGACCTTAATATAATGGGGGGGGGGGGGTCATTTGAATATGCTTAGAGTAAACATGTGACTTGTATGGTTTTGTTCCCAATATTCCCTGTACATAACTAACCTGACCTTAAAAGCTTTTAACTTGGTCAACAAATCCTAATGTAATATACTGCTTATCTGCATAGCTTTAAAATACCATAAACAGACAAGTTTGAATCCTTACTTTCACAGAATATCAGTTCATCCTTATCACAATACATATCCTACAAAAGCAACACATACTTACGTATTCTAATCCACTTATGTTTGTAACGCACATTTTGATTGGTTGGCGTCATAATTTTGAGGGGTAAAATCCAGGAATTACCGTCAGAACCAATAGCAATGTAATTGCGCAGACGCATACCAAACTTCCTGTGACTAAAAAATCGATTTTTAATAGTTTTTTTCGGATTTGCATTAGCATAGAGATAACCAAACTGTATTCTAGGATCTTCAGGGGTAAATCTAAGATTTTACTGTCGCAAACATCCGTTTTCCGGCTCTGCTAATGCGTCGCCAGAAAACTCAGTTTGCGACAGTAAAATCTATGATTTACCCTCTCAGATTTGGTTATCTCTTAAGTTATTAAATGAACCTGTACTAGAATATGACCCTTGTTTACTGCCAAAAATATAGATATTATACTTCCATGCCAAAACAAACAATAAAATTATATTGGGTGTTGACAACAGCTATTTTCTGGGTCTATGTTCATGGGAAAAAGGTGTACTGTTTGCCTATTGAAGTTTGAAAGTATACTATCAAGTCCACTAAAAAACTAATGAATTAACTTACTGACATTTTACATACTGTATAGTGCTTTATATTCGCGGTGCGAAATTTTCGCAGTTTTCAGTCCTTGATTAATTCGCGGGATTTTATATCAGCGGCTTTTATTTAAAATCATTATGTTCATTTATATTCAGTTATACAGTGATATATTCGCGGGTATTAATTTTCACGCTTTTTTTGTTAAACGCGAATAGCGCGAAAATTAATACCCCACGAAATATAACAATCATACAGTATACTATATTTTGCTGTTAAATGATCTGGTAAGAACTTGTTGTGATGTGAAAACCAAGAAATAATCTGTTTTGGAAGTCTTGTCATGTGACAACCCAGAATTCCAAAAAAGTTCTCATTTTACCAAATGTGACTTGCACATTTTCTTTATGTACCTCAGGCCAACTACACTACACATGGACTGTGAACTGCAGGAACTTCATAATACTAGTATAACAACAACCAAGTACACAATTCTGATTGAAAATCATCTAGTCAACGAATCAATCTACATGTCTACAAAACAACATACACTACTAATTAACACCATTACCATCACCCATAGCAGCACTGACCAATCAACAAATCTAATATTGGAATGTAATCTGCAAAAAAATGTCTGCAATATTACACATCAGTGCTTTGATCCATGTTGCTGTGAATTATTGGCCAGAATAAACATTTCATGATTTGTACCATGAAACTAGCAACCATTCTCTACTGTGATATAAGGGTATATATAATGTACACCTGAGCCATCTACTACTCTGATAAAAGGGTACCGTACATAGAAATCAAAACCCTGTGATTGATAAGTTGGGAGTTTACAATATATGAGAATGAGTCAGAAAACAAGTTAATCAATACAAATATTGTTAGAAAACAGACATTAGGGTGGATTGGAGAACCTGAGTAATGGGTTTTGGTTGCCCTGAAAAGGGAAAGATTGGGTAAGGGCAAGAAATTTTGTCCTCTATGTGCCAATCTCCGCAAGCAAGTCTGCTCTTTTATCGAGAAATAAAGGACAAGTCTTTATACTGCATAAAGCATGGTATTTCCAAACACAGTTTGTCTATAATGGTTCATGATTGGCCATCTGAATGATTTTTTGCCACCATAAGCAAGATTTGAAAGATAAGTCACAGAAACCAGCCCCAATCCATACTACAGGCCAATGTTGACATGAACCTGAATGATATATAGCCCGAGTAAATATTCTCTTTTGTAGCCACTTTTCGTCAAAGCTTATCGTACAGTTCTAATAACCTATGCATTTTGCATGTAGTAACTGCTTTGAAGCTGAGATTATCTACCAATACGTTTTCATTGACTTAATATTATTCAATGCTTTGAGCATTTAAGTTGTCATGCAGCAATCCTTAGACGACTCCTTTGATGCTGAGCTCGTAATTTTTTCTGATTGACATTGCACTTCATTTGTTTACTGTTCTCTTAATGGGGTACATTTATATTTCACTCAAATGGGACATAAAAGACCATGTCCATAGTCCCAGACAAATGTAAACCTTTTAACTACTTATTCTATTCCCTTTTGTTTAGGATAAGAACAACTCTGTACTTGTCTGTAGAGCTTTCTAAAGTAAAACGATTAAACGATCAAAAGATTAAATTTACATACCCTGGGCTGGCATAGAAATATAGAAAAAGTACCCAAATGAATCAGAAGCTAATTTTTATCGCCTAAATTGGAACAACTCAAATAAAGTTATAGGTGTTCTTTTTAGTTCTTCAAATTGGCTATCAATGCCTATTGGAAATTCTTACATCTCATTCAAAATGTATTTTCGTATTAGTTACAAGATTGCTAGTTTCAGATTAATTAGCTATAGGATACCTGATCACTGACTAATAGATGGCTCTTTGTAGCTTTAAATGTTATATAAACTAAATTACAGGTGTTATTTCGTTAAAATTTGAAGAATTTGATACGGTTTTAATTATATATGATTGGATAAATGAGGCATTGTGGCCTTTTTGTAAGCATCATAAATTATCGGCTTTAACATTTGCCTTCCTATGAATTCGATCATTTTACATCATAAACGCATTTAATTTACATAAAAATTATATTAATTTTGGCAAGTTTTTATGTATAAGTTTACTAACAATCCTTCCAGATAAAAGCCTAATGCAACCAATATTAATTTTGATACACAATCATTTTTCTTGTGTATTTCATGCATGGGCCCATTGATAAGTAGAAGTACCACATAAAAGGTCAATTTAACATCAAAATCTCATTAAATTTACATACTTCTTTTTACTATACATACTTCATACTACTTCAGCAGACATTATAAATCATATCATTCTAAGGAAAAGTACAAGTTTTTTGTAAGATCTCAGTTAACAGTGGTTTGTAATTGATTGAAGTTTTAAATTTATTCCCCATGCAGGACATTACTTTTTGGGTTGTATAGCCCTGTTTTATTTATGAAGTTTGGGAATTGTCACCCCTTCATAATAATACCTGCATGACTCAAATTTCCCACATTGTGTAATTTGATCATATTGAATCAGTCTCACAACATTGTCCATGAAAGTAGTGTCAACACATCATAAGAAGTAACCCTGTCTTCCCAAACTTTCTTTATTCCAATTTTACTCAAATGAGCAAAATCTTTCTTCTAATTTCTAGCGACCGGTGTGATAAAAAATTTTCTCATCTCTAGAGAAAGTAACTCGCAAGAAATTTTCCGCCAAATCTATTCAGAACATAATCCTCTGTGTTTTACATTATGTCATTAGAGAAAAATTTTCTACACCTTAAACAATTAATTATAAAAAAATCTCATATCTTGTTAAATAAATTTTCAAATGTTTAAAAACTCCGCAAGCATCCTTTTCAAACATTTGCAAAATCTATTTAACTTGATGTAGAAATTTCATAATCAACTTAGTTCTCATTGTAGAAACTATATATCTCCATTGCTTACTTTCTACATAAGGTTATTTCCCTGTACATCATTAATTTTGTTATATATCATCTTTTTTTTTAAATCCTTCAATAAATATCGATATGTAATAACAAAAAGACATATATCAACAACTTATGTCTCTTCAGTGCAGATCAAACCAATACTTTTGGAAGACACATAAGCAGAATGATCTTTGAGACATCCCAAAACAAAATTCTAGCTTAAAATGTGTGTTAATCTAGGTTTGTTTTTAGAAATGTTTTGTTAAAACAGACGATTTACCTTCAGTTTGTTTTTTCAATCATTATAGAAAAGCAATCATATAATTGTACATGACCAAGGAGCAAAGTGGGTACCAGATAAATGTCTTGATAAACCAGTTTTCCTAGAGGAAGTGAAAAAAACTCTTCACTTTAAAAATCAGAGCCAGATTTTCAAAGTATAGAAAAACAGACAGTGCAAATCACTTCCAGAAAGATATAAAAACACAGTAGTCAGAACCACTATATAAAAACCATGAAATCCCATTGGGGAGAATTGTTAGTACAACATGATATTTGCCTTTTTACTGGTCTTCAAAAAATAAAAAATAAAACATCAAAGTTTGCACTGTAATACTTATTACTATAATTATCACATCCAATGTAAATAAAATATCTACAAAAGCCTCATTTCTAAATGTCTACCATAAAAAAATCCCATTAATTCTAACCCTTTAACTCTTTGTAACAAAATGGGACAAAATGTCAAGTATAGATTCTGTAACTGATGGGCAATTTATATAAGATTGAAATGAAGTTGGATGGATGAATGAGTTAAATTAATATGAAAAAGCTATAAACCAATAAAATAATCTCAATCCATTCCAACAAAGACACCCCATACAATGTTTTCCCTATTTAGTAATGATAAATGTATCTTCATGGTGTAATTTTGTCTACTTTCAACCTCCATACTTCAGCTGGAAATCTTCTATTGCCAATTTTTATATTGTATTGATTGCCGATAGGTAATGATGTTTTCTTCTGAACAAGATCTTTATCCGAGGACCATCTCAGATAGCTTTAACAAGAAATCCATTGACAATTGATCGGCAGTATGACTCCTAAACATGCAATACAGCTATACTGGAACATTTTATTAAGAACCAACCACGATTTTAATGCAATTTTCACCATTAAGTTTACTTCAATGACCTAATTTGAACTCTAATTTCAGCCATTTTACATTAGGAACGAATTATTTAGTCAATATGTTCACGTATTTGGAAAGGATGTGGTCTAGATTCGTAACTTTATACAGCAATAAAAAACATATAAAATCGGAGACAAACTGTTAAAAGGAAAAGTATTAGACAGTGTGATTGCAAAAAACTAAATGCAGCAAATTTACAGTTTAAAAAATTAAAAAAAATTAAGAGGTCAAGGACATGTTTGAATCAAGGTCACTGAGGTTTTCGAAAAATATTTGACCCTCCTACTGGTACTAAATAATGACCTTTGGTGAATGACTTCACTTTAACTGCTTGCCCTTTACAACATTTCAGAAATCTGCAGAAAAAAGAACATTTGTTTTAGCGAACAATAACTTCACCCACAGTCAACCCATTAAAATGTTTTAATTATCTAAGAAACAAAACAGAACATGCATTTTAAAACTTAACTCTATATTTAAATCTTTTTTGAAGGAGAAAAATCAGAGAACATGAATCAGAACTGAGAAAAATACAACTTAGGGCAACTCTTATAAACTGATCAAAGGCATAAAAGATGTGTTTCATCTGAAGAGGACAGACTTTTACTCTCACATTAAACAGTCTATATAACTGGTTTAAAACAGATAATACTTGCCTTTTATTACTGGTAAAATCAAAAGAAGACCAGAAAGTCAACTGGTGAAGTGAGAAGTCACTTGACAATATGGGGGTACTTCAGACACCTTCCTGTTTCTTAGGGTATTATACCACATGGAAAACAAATTATTTTATCCCTGTAAGTGTTTAGTATTGTCACAAAAGTTTAAACTGATTAAGCATGTCTCTTTCATTTAATGATAATTTTACGCATTAAGAAAGCATAATCTCGTGATCTTTGAACCTGCATGTGCATATTACATAATAAGAAGGGGAAGAACGTGGAGATAACATCGGAGAACTTTCATGAATATATTTCAACATGTCAACAAATCCCCAAAAGTCAGATCATTTTTCACAAATCATCATAGAGAAAGTTTTTTTTTTCTTGCAGAACTGGTAACATCTAAAAAAAAAAAAAAAAATCCAATAATTTCCATGAGACAGCAACCTATTAACTTCATCTTGATTTGGGGGTTGGGGTCATGCAAAATAAACAAATTGCGTTGACCATTATACTATAATAAGAAAATTCTAAATTCTCAGCCCTACTGCCAAAATTTTTTCATCCCCTGGGGAAAGAATTTTTGTTCGCTCATTCTTGGTAATTTTCAGCATCTGATGAAAAAATAAGAAATAAAATATGCTGACCTGCCAAGTTTTTTTAAAGCTGGCTGAGAGTTCAGGAATTTATTTACAGTCGCTTTAATACTGTAAACCGGGAAATCATTGTGCAATCTTTATTTCGCTGTAAATTGGCAGAATTTTAGTATGCACAGTTTAGAATTCCCCTTGCCAAAATGTTGACCAGTGACATCAATAATAGACAAGTATATTTGAGCCGTTTTATTTTTGCGCTTCCATTCCAAACGCGAAAATCACAAAAATAAAACTGCAGTGGCAATTTCCCAGTATAAAGTAAACAGAACCAATATTAAACTTGAACTGGGATGAAGACCATCAAACTTAAAAAAGTAATTTAAGGCATAATTACAATGGCTTACCAGTGTTAGTACATATTAAGGGGACAAGTATCTCCAGCCTCCATTTGTTGTTATGAAATTCCTGTTTACTAAAGCCATATGTTATCATTTAAGATTCCATTAGTAAAAGAAACTTTCAGAGTCCTGCAGAGTTAATCTATCACCCCGCTGTACAAACACCTATCAAGTCATGTTTCTCAACTAAGCATTGTTTTCTACCCAAGATACTTTTTACAGGAGAAAAAATATATGTCATGATTTCAATGGCCTAAAAAATTAAGTGAATCTTAGAATGCATTTCCTTTACCCATTCATATTTTGTCTTATGTCCAGTTTTCCTTCCCTTCCAACTCATTAAAAAAATCCAAATTGTTATCTCTGTTTGTCAGTTTAGATTATGAGAATTGGTATTTGATTTTTTTGTGTTTGGTTTTATGATTAAATCTTCAAGAAATTGGTATTTGATATTTTTTGTTCCATCCGATGATTAAATCTCAAACAAATACTTTACATATAAGGATTCTCTTCCTGTTTGGAATCATCCCCCTTGACTAATGTTATAATTTTACACAGTATCCTGAACTAAATATTTTTCCAACCCCTGCCACTTTTAAAGATTCCCAGCATCCCATTTATACCAATAATCTGTAAAATCAACATTTCAAAATGATTGAACACTGAATTAGAGGTCCCCCTTCCTGTGGCGGGCGGGAATCATTATGATTAAATCCTTAATATACACACACTATGGAATCAAAATTGATCCCTAAATAAACAATTATATTCTGATCCGGAAAATGAAATCAAAGTTCAATATTTACAAATATTGTCTTAAATAAATTGACTAAAACATCTACAAATGAATAATTTTCCTATTATTTACATAGGAGATAGGATTGTATTGGAAATGGAATGTGTTTGTTTCAGAAATCAGATTTCAATTAAAATTAAAAATATTTATTTTGATATTACACAAGATTTGTTACTGTAGGGAGTCAAATGGAATAATTTTTATTGATGTTTATTTGGATTTTATTCCATATGAAATCAATACCATTTTTTTGTATTCAATGGATTTCGCTTTCCAAGTTTTAAACAAAAATTTTTAAAAAATATGAAGTAGGAGATAGAAATAGGAACAATAGAAAATCAATGATGCAAAATTAAATAACAATGATATATCCTGATGGCTTTATTAAAGTGGATTACATATCCAATAAGAAGTGTGGACTTCACATTGATGCTTACCGCAGGACACAATGACTTCTGTCAACTGATGACATAACACGATGGACTGGGCATCCCTCCTGGGACCAAATATAATGTGATTCCATATGGTCTATGCCAGCTGTGGACTGGACAATGGTCACTATATCATATCATAATGAATCATTGATAACTATAATTTATTCATATCTTGTTTCATATCGATATTAAATAACTCATAAATGGACTGATTTTTCTGAAAAATTAATTACATATTCTTTTGATGTTTAATTTGCATAATCATATCCCCCTTTGTGATACTTTTGTTAAGAGGATAGAAGAATTGTGATTGAATTGTGCAACTGAAATTTTTGATATAAAGGTTTTACAGTTACACTGCACGATCAAATGAAATATGCAGACGCTATGCATGTAACTTAATTGAAAAATGAAAACTGTCTTGCTAAGCTTTATTCTTTTCGGTATTGCGAACGCTGGACAATGTGGCACATGACACAACTAATAGTCTGTTTATTCTTTAAATGTCAACTGCTTAAAAAAGAAGACTGAAAATAGAAACACGCAAACATTGGACAAAATCAATAGAAATTGAAATCCTTTTTATTCAATGAAAAGTATTATCCAACTGGAAAACGTTGATGGCAGAATTACTGTCAATTTTTCTTAAGGACTGGTTTTAGTTAAAAACAATATTGAATATAAAATTCAATCAAACTGAGTTAAAGGATTAAATACCACAGAACCACAATGGAAACAAGCTCAGTGTCAAAACTGTTCTAACATAAAAATATTGGTTATAAAATACAACGAAATGTCAACTCATCATAACTATCATGGGAAAAGTTATCAGATTATAATTTTTACCATAAAATATTGCTGTGTTGATTTAATAGTCAGTTAAATTAGTATTTTTGTCTGTCTTGTTTTACTACAACAAATAGCAATAGGCTTAATTCTTGCATAAAATCAAAAATACTGAGAATATTGGTGATCACTGAAATATCTGCAATTTAACAAGACAGGCATATCTTAATCAAATGATGAAAATAACCCTCCCTGTTTTGTATATAAGTGACACCATATTTGTAAATTATTTGACAAAAGTATAACATTGGGATAAAGAAGGAAAATTAATCTGAGGTTAGAAATGGGTAAACTGCTGCCTTGAGATTATTATACAAAAACATCGGATATCCAACAAACAAATCTTTAATGACAGAACATCAATATTTGGGGAAAAAAAAGCAAAAAAAAAAATTTTGCAAGTTTTTTCGTCAAATCAGTATCCATTCATCATCTGCAAGATCTATCACCATAACAATGGTCAGAAAAAATTCATGTCCAGGTGCCGAACACAGACTCATCAATAAAAAGATCCATCTCAGCAATAAAACAAAGATAACTGCCGAAACATCAATAGGAATCAATAAGGTTTCCTCCATAATTAATTGCATTTCTATGTCTTTATGTGGAAAATACAATTTGTATTAATTGGTTTATGACAAAAGTTATTGATAAAACAATCTCCCTTACCTGTTTAATAGTACTATATAAGTCCAGTAAGAAAACATCCAATTCTCTTCAAGAATCTTGTCAAATAATCCTAAATTTCAATATATATATATATATATATATGCTATTTTTTGGCTTCTTAAAAACAATAGCAACACAGTAGATTATCACTTAAAATCCTTCAATCTATCCTATGCACTTTCTAGCATCCATTCAGAAATGTACATTCCTGCAAGCAAATCAAAATTTTGATATTTTACAAAATTCCACTGAACACGGGTAAAGGTTAGATTCTAATTATAATTAAAATCCATTTATTTTCACTTTAAAATATATTTTTTTTCTAATGTACACAGCGATGGTAACACATGTGCCTTAAAACAAACTAACACATTTCCTCAGTGTTAATCCAAACGTCTTTCAGTTGATATTTTGACTCCTCCCACTTTTCATTCACTGCTAACATTCCCAATAATCTATATTACACACTTCAGCTGTCAGTCATTTAAAGTGGGCAGTGTTAAAGGAATGAATGACAGCTTATCAAAAATAGCCGCTATCTTATTCCTGCTGGGGTACAGAGAGGGTAAAATCAATATTTGACAAATTGGCTGCTGCTAAGTGCCCAAGACTTTAATAACCACTTATTTTCAGCAATATAAATTAAATCTTTGTAAAAAAATAGTTTAAAGTTGCCATTTTACTAAATTTCTATAAAAAAAAAATTTCTCAATTAATGCCATAAAATGTTTTTATCCCTTCCTGTCGAGATTTTGATTTGATTTTGAACCCATGTTATTATAAGGGATAATACCATTTCAAGAAGAAAGAAAAAAATCAATGCCGGAACTAGACGAAGAAACAGCTGTTTCAAGCAATACACATTTATGGAAATCATGAAAATATTAGAGTAAAATAATAAAAATCCATAAATATAACAAAATAAAGACAACAACTACTATGTTGACCTTTTTGAACTTTAAAAAGCATTTGCATAAATTTCATAAATACTTTGAATTTTTTTTTTTACTCACAAAAAATAAATTGCATGTTTTAAATTTTCAAAGCGGAGTATAAAAAATGTTATATATATTATCTGTGAAAAAATGTTGAAAATATCCACCTTTTCCTTTGAGGGTTTACAATATATATTATCATATTTTCTAATCAGATTTATGAGTACAAGTATGAACAACAATCATATTTTGACAAGTACAACTGTACAAATTATTACATAGACATAGATAAAAGAAACTGTACAAGGTGTTCAGTAGATCTTATATAGATTAAAAAATGTTTTAAATTGTATTAAAGTGGACACTATTCATCTCTGAGAACACAACCTGCTGTTGTAATCCTTCTTAAAGTCTCCAGTAATAATAATCTTATCCTCACTGAAGTGACATATCAAAATAAAAATTATCAAGGCCATACAAAAATACAAACAATGTAAAGAATAAAGAGGATTAAATTTTCACACTCTCAGAAACCCTACCAGTGATGATAGGAGATAAAGGACTGATTATCAGGGCAATAAAGCTGATTATTGTCCTGTCTTTGATGTGATATTGGTATGGGTTCATTAATTAATTTACAACCTGACATAATGTCACACTTTTTTGGTTTTTTGTTCAGAAAATTAAACCTTTCTACAATAAATTTAGCTTTATGCCAAATCTGAAATTACTGTAGAATTTCATTACATAAAGAACAGGGTTTGGACAAAAAAACCTGCATTTATAATTAATTAACCATATTTAAAAGCATGTCTGTGAAAAGAAAATGCGTGTGATGCCTTTGTTATTCCTTGCCGATTGATATTTATGAATTTTTTTAATAAACAGCCAACATAAAAAATAAACAAAAATAAGAATATTTGTGTAACTGTCCTACATGAAGAACCAAAAAAAAAAAAAAAAAATAATGATGAAATGACATTAAAATCTAAAACATAAATAAAAGAGAGAAGCTACAAATATATTGAAATAAATTTCTCAAGGAAAAGCATAGATAAGGTTTTTATATTTTTTATTTGAATTTTTTAGGAATGCATCCAACAATATTTGTGTAACTAGAAATGAAAGCAATATGAAATTTTAATCTTTTATTTTTATATTGGAAATTGTCTATTGCATACAGAGGTCAAGAAATATTCAAAATTTAAAAACAAAATCAAATATTTATTGGATAAGGCACAGACCATAGCGTAATCCATACAATACAAGTATAAATATGCTTTCTTCTTCAGGTAGGAGTAAGTTAAAAAAAAATTCTTCACTCCAGACAGTAAAATTTCGTTTTCAACATGTGAGCTTTTAAGGAGCGTGTTGAAATCAAAATTTTACTATCAAGTGTGAAGAAATATTTGTAACTCACAACCTAGCTGAATGAGAAGGTTTTTCTCCCATGGAATGCCTGTAAAACTTGAAAAATCAAAAAGAGTGGGAAATCTCTCAAAGAAATTTAATCAACGCCTGTTGGTTAAAAAGTCATGTCCACATTTAACTAACTGCTGAGAATGGGAGAATTCTCACATAAACTCATATTGCTTTAGCTGATGAACTCCTATGTAAAGAAGCTGTGTGTCCTACCCTTAACAGAAATAATACCAAACCGACCAGTGGGCCTTAACAAAAATTACATACAAATTTCATATGAAGGGTCAAAAGGCAAATGCCCAGTTTCTTTCCAAGCAGGTGTCTCACCCCCTAGACAGGGGATACAGAAGGTGTGAAATGATTAGTATGTATTACAGTAATTATCCAGGTAGATATTTAGTGGCTCCACCCTTTCATCTCCAGAACACCTGAGCCCCCCACAGTCATGGTTTGTTTTGTTACATAGCCAATTCAATCAAAGCCATTAAAGCAATGAGATCAGACATTTTGTAAAATTAAGGCTAATTCACATCTCCATGTTGGAAAGTTGATTTATAAATAACAGGTGTGAATTTCACCATTTTTTATTTCAAACTCTCCAAGTAATAAACCACTTAATGATGTGTATTATATAAGACAAACTTTGTTCTTACCTCAGAAAGACAATTTGTCACGAGTTTCATTAAATTAACATCTGTTTACAAAAGTTTTTCATTTTTTCTTCTTCCTGAAATAAATGAAATTGACGAAAATTAAATTTATAATGCCAGTAACAATACTTGCATATTAAGGTTTTAAGTTAATCAAGAGGGTTGCAATTGTCAAAAAATTGCTCTGCACAGGTACACCTTTAAATAAGTTTTAACCCTGATTTTACCTTTACAATTTATTTAATCGTTCCTCTTTTAGGGTTTGCATGCCCTAAAGACCACAGCAGTTTGTTTTGTGAATTCCTAAACCCTCCTTTACAACAAGCATTCAGCGCACAGAAAGCCAGTTAATGTACTTACCCTTTAAAGATTACAAAATGCAAATCATAGTCTATCATGACAACATAAAATTGTACATATATAATGATGATGTTAATTTTCTACAAATATTGATCCATTTTAATAAGTCATTGACATGTAATTATGACATTAAACAATAAATGGTTATTATACAGAATTCTGGTTTATAACAAATTACATGCCAGGACTTAAGATAGATAAATGCCAAGCTTGATCCTAAGATCTGTAGTATATAACAAGTCAGACAGATTACTGCCAAACTTGGTACACATACTATATAACTAGTGTCTCAGATTTTCAATTCTCCACTATTTTTAAAAATAAAAAACTTGCACAATTTTCAATTCATTAAAGATGAATTACAGAGCAAAACTTCATATCATTGACCTCAAAAAGTTTCCTAGTAGTATGTTGCATATAAAATTCAAACTTCTTCAAATGGCAAACAATTATATGGAGGCTGGATATAAAATTTTTTTCTCCAAAATGTGCGATTTGATCTTCTTGAATCTCTAAAATCAGTAAAAGTGAAATATGAATTCTAATGCACTATGTTTGAAACACAAATTTTGAATGGATTGCTTCAAAATTTCCAGGGGGTAAAATCCACGATTTACCGTCAGTACCAATAGCAACGTAACTGTGCAGACGCACACCAAACTTCCTGTAATTTTAAAATCGATTTAAAACATTCATTTTCGACTTTGCATTAGAATAGAAAAAAATAAACTGTATTTAAGGATTTTCAGGGGTAAATCAAAGATTTTACTGTCGCAAACGTCAGTTTTCCTGCTCCGCTAACACATCGCTGGAGATACTAAAATACAGTATGGTTATCTCTCAATTTTAAGGTGTAATACAAGTTTATTCTAAGTTGGAATCAGGCTTACAATTTTGAAGGAGTTGAAAAGACAACACATTCTGCCCAACTTGTTTTAGAATATTGTAATATACCGGTACTTAATAAACAATGAAGGGATATGGAGTAAATGCAAATAAGACAAAATCTCCACATATGCATGGTAACCCAAGCCATGGAACAACACTTCTGTTGTTGTTCTTAATAGTCCTTTTTTCCCATGCAAAAAATATACCCCCGCTCCCCCATTTAATAATCTATCAAATCAAATTCTGAAATAGAAGATGCAAATCTACATTATGTTACAAAGACTATTTTAAAGTTTCATGAAAATCTATTTAGTGGTTCGATAAGAGATGGGTACCTAAGCTACTTGCAATGTACTGGCAAAGTCCATGTTTTGCAATGGGAAACCCCAAAATTCAATCAAATCAAATTCTGAAATAGGAGGTGCACATCTACATTATCTCACAAAGACTGTGTTAAAGTTTCATGAAAATCTATTCACTGGTTCAGGAGGAGAAGTGGATAAGAGATGGGTACCCCCTTGTAATGTAATGGCAAAGTCCATGTTTTGCTATGGGAATCCCTAAAATCAATCAAATCAAATTCTTAAATAGGAGGTGCACATCTATATTATGTCACAAAGACTGTGTTAAACTTTCATGAAAATCTATTTAGTGGTTAAGGAGGAGTAGTGGATAAGAGATGGGTACCCCCTTGTATTGTTATGGCTAACTCCATGTTTTGCTAAGGGAAACCCGAAAATCAATTAAATCAAATTCTGAAATCGGAGGTGCACATCTATATTATGTCACAAAGACTGTGTTAAAGTTTCAAGAAAATCTATTCAATGGTTCAGGAGGAGAAGTGGATAAGAGATGGGTACTCCCTTGTAATGTAATGGCAAAGTCCACGTTATTGTTTTGCAACGGCAAACCCCAAATTCAATCAAATCAAATGCTTTTTTTGACTATCGTCAAAGGCTCGACAAAAAATATTAAACATATTGATGTTGGTGGTCTATATTTATTGATATTCTAGGAAAAAATCATATGAAAGTTTTATTATCAACATTAATTCGTGCAAATTTGCTTCGAATAAAAAAAAATGACAAACTCAAATGACATATTACAGAAATTAAGAGATAACCATACTGTATTTTAGGATCTGAGGAGGTAAATCTAAGATTTTACTGTCGCAATCGTCCGTTTTCTGGCTCCCCTAACGCGTCGCTTGAAAACTCTTTTTGCGACAGTAAAATCTACGATTTACTCCCTCAGATCCTAATATACAGTTTGGTTCTCTCTACTCTAATGCAAAATCAAAAAAGAATGTTTAAAATTGATTCTAAAATTACAGGAAGTTTTGTGTGTGTCTGCGCAATTACGTTGCTATTGGTTCCAACGGTAAATCGTGGATTTTACCCCCTGACAATTTTGAAGCCATCCCATCAAAATTAGTGTTACAAATATCAGTGCATTAGAATTAAGCACATTTACATTTTTTTTGGCCTGGAGGCACTGATTTGTGAAATGAAAAACAACAGTTACATGTGAAGGTGTTATACATGTTATATGGAGATAAGATGGGATTAGGTTTTCCTGACATTCTCACTTCATTAACTCTCTAGTGAGTGTTAATTGAGAAAACATTATAAAGTCCAAGTCCTAATATGTACAGATGTTGTTGTAGTACATGGGGAACTGACAAAACTTTGGTACTAGTACATATCCTTAAACCATTAAATTCATGTCTTATTATACAATTACATCAGATATGTCAACATAGTATTTCATCAAAAATGTTGGGGGAGAATAAACCTAGTAACAAAGATGATTGTGTCAAGAGTGTCACGTCAACAACAAAACAAGAGAAGCTTATTTCTGGCATTTGTTTGGTGGTTTAAAAACAGAACAAAATTCAGCTACATTCCCAAAGTCATCATAATACATGAACTTAATAGGGATACAAAATCTAAACAACTGTCATGTCATCTGTTTACCGATTTTTATCCCACTTAAACAAGTGCAGCAGACAATTCCTACTCCATTGGAGCACCTGATATCTCCATATTGTTTTTGTTCTTGATTTCTGTTTCTTTGTTTTGTCCTTTGGTCTCTGTTTGTGTTGCCTCTATGCCATGTTTTTGTATATATTTGATTTTGTAGTTTTCTCTCTCCTGCCTTTTCCTTTGGTATTTGTTTGCCAATTTATTCATGATGTATTTTACAAATCAACCACTTATTACTTATCAAGTTCTTACACTAAAGTCGAACTCTGATGGCTCGAACACCCAAGGGACCAGTGAAAACAGTTTGAGCTAGAGAGGTGTCGAGCTATTGAGGTCGAACTCTGTTTAAATTGGAACAAAAGGCCAATACATCCATAGTGTTGGAATTATTACAGTTTGAGCCATTAATGTTCAAATGTATTTATATGTGACATTAATTTAGCATGAAGAGATCTGAATTGAAATACATTTGTGAATTTGGACCTGTCACTTGTGTTAGGCATGATAGAATATATAACATGTATTGCACAATTTACTACTCACAGATAATACCCCATGGTTGTGGTACGTTACTGTCTAGTGCACCTTGGTAATAATCCAACTGAGGAAAAAAAAATACATACAAGGTCAACTTGAATTTATTTTTCCATGGCCTTAAAATAAATCCATATTAGACCATGACATTTTGACTCCAATTCATTGAGAACTTATGACAAATTAGTTTTACACTCTAAATGGTCTTTATTTAGATGAAATCTAATCTGTAAATTTGTATTTTAGTTGAAGTATCAATCGTTTAATGCTATTGCACCTGTTTCATGCATGTAGATTAGATCTATCAGATCTTAAAAATTTGTATAAAATTTGATCAATGGAGCTAGGTTAATTAATTCATAAATTGAAATAGGATTACACCAGCTGACATTGGCATGATATGTCTGGGTCTTAAAACAATTCCATTCCATTAGGCAATTGTAAAATCAGGATACTCTCAATACTTGGTAAATAACTGTAGACACCACAGTTCTATGACAAGTAAGAAACCAAAGACCCTTTTTGCAAGAACAAATATGAAATCCTGGCATCTCAAAATTTACCAACTTTCAGGTATATCATACTGTAAACAGGTATATCATACTATAAATAGGGAAATTTTCGTTATTTTCGCCTCAAGGAATGGAGAGCCAAAATAAAACTGTAGAGAATATTTTGATGCAATTAGGTGACTAAGAAATTCGACTGAAAACCTCAAATTCAAGACTGCATGAAATGAAATTTATGCAGATAACCAGGAAATAAAGATGGCACAAAAATGTCATGGTTTACAGTACATGCAAACTTTTTATAATTATCATTGGGGTTTTGATGTGCAAGACAACTCCTAGCATACCATAAAACCTATTAAGGGGCTTCAAATCCACTTTCCTATTGTTTTTTCAGCATTTTCATGACACTACCATTGTCATGCGATAAACCAATGACCACTTGTTTGAAAATTTCAAATTTGATGCTCTCATTGCGAACAAAATACACCAATAGGGATAGTTGGCAGGTATGAGTATAGACTCCCAAGCTGTATTGTTGAACATGTCTTAATTTTCTATCAATATGGTCTTCACATCCAATACAAATTAAAATTAATAAATTGTCAATCCTCTTAACACAGACAAGTTTGAAATTTCATCCCATTTGTGTGGCTTTCTTCACCTCTGGTCATAAAGTTAGAATTTTTCTTGATTAATACAAATTATAATGTGACAGCATCATGTTTCAATTCAAATTAAAATACAATGAAAATATTGACAGGTAACTAATCTCAGGTAATTAAAATGTGTCAGGTGAGAAAATAATGCTTTTTCTTGATAACAAATTGGCCCTAGATCTATTTTTATCTTTGCATGTTAAACGTGCATTGACAGCAAAAAGGTTAAAACTACAGAAGCTCATGTTACCATAATGATGTCATTTTGTAATAAAACTCCCCAATCGTATTTTTAAAAACCGATTTTAAAACAATCACTTTCTATTTTATCAAATTTTGGTGTACTTGATAGAATGTTCTTCGAAATTTCAATGAAGCAAAAATTGTCTTCTTTCTAACCTAATCATCATGTCCAAATCTTTTATTCTATCGGGTAAAGACCTGGGGGTAGAAATCTGAAATTTAAAAGTTAAGAAGAAAATAAGACCATTCAATCAAATTTCTGAAGAATCGGTCCAACTGTGTTAGTTGAGAAGACTACCACCTGTTGACTTTTACAATTTACCATTCTGACACACTTTTTTCAATAGGATATTGTTTAATTATACAGAGTCAATGTTCTGAAGAAAATCTGAAATGTTCACTTGAAATTCTATTGAAATATTTAAATGGATTTACTAAACAGACCACCCCTTGTCCACTGATAGCTGGTCATTTAATCAATTTGCTTTCATTTTTTATGTCAAATGATTGAATTTAATCAAGCAGAAATCAGCTATCTTCACCTATTTATAACAAGATTGGAGAAAAGACAGGTGAGAAAAATTATCTGAAAATTACAACTGCACTTTGACACCATTAAATATTTATGGTCAAAATTGAACTTTTACTATTTGAAGTTTAAAATATTCTTTTAAGATTGCCGAGTTCACAGACTTAAAATAGAGACCTTTACATGAAATGGATACCTCTTTTATTTATTTTAAATCATATGTCTTTGTAGACCAACAGAGATGGATATCCCTTGTAACCAATAGTAAAAAGAAACCCCTTATAACCAACAGAAATGGATATCACTGGTAACCAAAGAGACATATATCCCTAGTTAATAACAACCAGACAAAGATACCACTTGCAACCAACAGATATGTATATTATGGTAACCAAGGAAACACAATCCCTAGTAAATAACAACCGGACAAAGATACACCTTGTAACCAATAGATATGGATATCCCTGGTAACCAAGGAGACAGATATCCCTAGTTAATAACAACCAGACACAGATACCTCTTGTAACCAACAGATATAGATATCCCTGGTAACCAAGGAGACAGATATCCCTAGTAAATAACAACCTGACAAAGATACCCCTTGTAACCAACAGATATGGATATCCCCAGTAACCAAGGAGACATAATCCCTAGTAAATAACAACCAGACAAAGATAACCCTTGCAAACAACAGATATGAATATCCCTAGTAACCAAGGAGATAGATATCCACAGTAAATAACAACCAAACATAGATACCCCTTGTAACCAACAAATATGTATATCCCTGGTGACCAAGGAGACAGATATACCTAGTAAAAACAATCAGACAAAGATACCCTTTGCAACCAACAGATATGGATATCCCCCATAACAAAGGAGACAGATATCCCTAGTAAATAACAACCAGACATAGATACCCCTTGTAACCAACATATATGGATATCCCTGAAAACCAAGGAGACAGATATCCCTAGTAAAAACAATCAGACAAAGATACCCCTTGAAACCAACAGATATAGATATCCCCCATAACCAAGGTGAAAGATATCCCTAGGAAACAACAACCAGAGGTAGATACCCCTTGTAACCAACAGATATGGACATCCTGGCAACCAAGGAGATAGATATTCCTAGTAAATAACAAGCAGACAAAGATACCCCTTGCAACCAACAGATATGGATATCTCCTGATAACTAAGGTGACAGATATCCCTAGTAAATAACAACCAGACAAAGATACCCCTTGTAACCAACAGATATGAATATCCCTGGTAACCAAGGTGCCAGATATCTATAGAAATATTCCAAAACTTATTCCTTTTTTAGTGCACACCAGTACAAATGTATCAGTAAACATGTGACAGATGTTAACAGGGTTATTTCTAAAGACGTCTTCAGACATTACACCTCTAACACTTCCCCATGGTGTAATAAAACTCATCCTCTGGCATGAATGAAAGTAAGGATGGTCTAATGGAGTGGTAAGAACAGTAATATTGATTCTCCAGATTTCAGATATGTACAATTGTTACATGTATTTCTTATTCATGTTAATCTATTGAAAATGTAAATATCAAAAATTAGAATTCATTTCAAACTGTATTCAGGTGTAATGTGTAAAATAATGCAAACCGAGAGTAAGATTGATTGATTGAGTGAATATTGTTTAACGTCTACTGAGCAATATTTCAGCTATATTAAGACGAGAACAAGTTAGTTAATAAATAATCACTTTGGGGTATGGAAGGAAATTCTGACTGCCACTGGAAAAGTAGGGTGAAATCGAAAGGGGCAGGGAATTTAGCTTTGTAGCCAATCATCTAGGGACCACTCAAAAAAGAGCTTGCTACAAGGGTTCTTTAACATGCAGGAAGAGTGGCATTTCTTCCAACAAGTGGACCTGACACATCCCATCCCAAAGATGGGTTGTGTATTTATTCATCCTGCACAACCACAGACATCCAGTTTTGGAGGGGTTGTACCCTGCAGCCAGGAATACTGGGTCCTATTTCTATATCCCGGGGTTCCCTTGGGGTCCCGAGAGCAAGAAAAAATATCATAATCCTAAATAATGTCCCTCTCGACTAAGACCGTAACGTCCTTCTCAACAAAGAACATAATGTCCCTCTCTACAAAGACCAAACTATTTATGAATGCTATCCTTTATAAAAAGATGATCCCTACAAAGGCCAAACTATGAATGCTATATTCTCTATGATAGCAAAACTATGATTAACACACATACTTTGAAGGACATCTCTTCAAATGCTAAACTTTCTATGAAGGCCATCCCTCTATGAAGGTCACCTCTAAAGATGTTCAACTACCAATGTATACCTTGTCCTTCTATGGAGGCCTTTTCTACAAATACCAAACTACCTATGAAAACCTTCCCCTTCTGAAGGCAATTGCTACAAAGGGAAAACCATATACGACCATAAATGTCATCCTCTCTATGATGGCCTAATTACCTATTAAAGCCATCCTTTACAGAAAAGTCCTTTCAAGATGACAAAATTACTTTTGAATGCCGTCACTTTTTATGAAAACCATCACTGAGACATCCCCTCTTATGACATCAATTTGTACTTAAGCCAGTATCTATCAATGCCATCTTCTCTAGACAGTCTTGAACGAAGACAAAATGTCTAATTATGTCATCTTTCGCGTGAAGCCCTTTGCAACAAATGCCAAAATAACTTTGAATGTAATCCTCCCATCAAGGCCTATCCATCAGCAATCAATGTGAATGCCAAGCTGTCCACTAAAAAGGTCTTCATCTCTATGAAAGACCATGCAGCCTCTATGTAGTAGACCTGATTACAAATTCCTTCTGCTCTGAAATGGGAACATTGTTTTTCAATTAACTTACCAAAATGCTAAATATGATACAAATCTGTGGGAAGACCTTCCTAGAAGTTCAATTCAAAATGTTCATATTTTTACTTCAAAACAACAAGACAAGACCATATTTCACAGAGTGCCACCAAACCACAACAACTAAAAATTCAATTTAAGAATGTTAACATGCAATAGTAAAATAATTAAAACAAAATTGTTACTCTCTAGAGTATGATCAGACAGATGAAATGAAATGGTAGCCATTAGGACATCAGCAGGAAGCCTTATAGAATACAGAAATATGAAATATCACCTTTAAATATGAAAATTTGTATTACAATAAATTCAATAATATCAACCCAGCATGGTTTCAAATTTTTAATACTTTCAACAATATTAATGAAAATGTGATTTCTGATTTTACACTTTGTTAGATAATTATGTAATTAATAAGCGATGAATCATCGTTTTCATTGTCATTGTCCAAAATTCATTTACAGTTTGTAATCAACGTTTAATGAAAACACGGCTTTTTGTTTCAATAAAGTAGAGGGGGTTATATGAGTAATGTTTGCTTTAAAAATTGCATATGTTGTACACAGAATATATTCTGTAAAATTAAAATTATATCTGCATTTATATATACCCTTGTTATAAAGGCATATAATATAGAAATACTAGAGGCTCAGAGAATGAGCCTGTATTGCTCACCAGGCAAAATATTCTGTGCCATGCATGACCAAAAAAGATGTATTTTATCAATGAGGTCTAATGTTCTCCATTGGCACAAGTGATTTTAGTCTGATCCTATTGAAATGAGTAATCTTTGCAAAGGACCTTCAATACACCATACCATCACAGTTTAGTTAAATTTGCTTAAATAGTTTCAGACAAGATAATGAAAAGTATAGTTTTCACATACCGCCCTACAATGTTCAACTATGTTCTGCACTGGAGGCAATGTTTTTTGTTGGATCGAATTGAAATGAGCAAATATTGTAAAGTACCTTCCGTACATCATTCCTCTTAACTTTGTTGCATTTGCTTCAGCAGTTTCAGAGGAGAAGATTAAAATGTGTCTTTTCCCATAAGGTCCAAGTTTAAACCTAAGTTCTGCACTGGCGGCAATGTTTTTTGTCAGATTGAAATAAAACTTGCATTCTTTGTAAAGAACCTCTGGTACATCATTCCTGTAAAGTTTGGTTGAATTTGCTTCAGCTATTTCAGAGAAGAAGATAAAAATGTGATTTTCCCATAGGGTCCAATGTTAAACCATGTTCCGTGCTGGCGGCCATGTTTTTTGTTGGATTGGTAAGAAATGAGCAATCATTGTTAAGCACCTTTAGTACATAATTCCATTTAAGTTTGGTTGAATTTGCTTCAGTGGTTTCAGAGCAGAAGATGAAAAAGTGATTTTTTTTAAACCTAAGTTATGCGCTGGCGGCCATGTTTTTTGAAGCATCGGAACGAAATGAGCAAACTTTTGTAAAGGACCTTCCATACATCATTCCTGTAAAGTTTGGTTGAATTTGCTTCAGCCGATTCAGAGAAGAAGATAAAAATGTGATTTTCCCATAGGGTCCAACGTTAAACCATGTTCCATGCTGGTGGTGGCCATGTTTTTTGTCGGATTGGAACGAAATGAGCAATCATTGTTCAGGACCTTTAGTACCTCATTCCTGTAAAGTTTGGTTGAATTTGCTTCAGTGGTTTCAGAGAAGAAGATAATAATGTGATTTTCCCATAGGGTCCAACGTTAAACCATGTTCCGTGCTGGCGGCAATGTTTTTTGTCGGATTGGAATAAAATGAGCAATCATTGTTAATGACCTTTAGTACATCATTCTTATTAAGTCTGGTTGAATTTGCTTCAGTGGTTTCAAAGCAGATTTTTCCCATAGGGTCCAATGTTAAACCTAAGTTCCATGCTGGCGGCCATGTTTTTTGTTGGATCTGAATGAAATGAGCACTCATTGTTAAGGACCTTTAGTACATCATTCCTGTAAAGTTTGGTTCAATTTGCTCCAGTGGTTTCAGAGCAGAAGATGAAAATGTGATTTTTCCCATAGGGTCCAATGTTAAACCTTAGTTCCAAGCTGGCAGCCATGTTTTTTGTCGGATCGGAACGAAATGAGCAATCTTTGTAAAGGACCTTCATTACATCATTCCTAAAAAGTTTGGTTGAATTTGCTTCAGTAGTTTCAGAGGAGAAGATGAAAATGTGAAAAGTTTAACGGACGGACGGATGGACGGACAGACGACGTACACCAAGTGATGGCAATAGCTCGCACTGACCCTTTGGGTCAGGTGAGCTAATAAAACAGAATTCTTATTCATTGATATACTTCACATGCTTAAAATTAAGACTTTCAGATATTTTCAAGAGAATACACAAAGTGAATGCACCACAAAACTGATTCATACTAAAGTCTAGGTGGCAGCTCTTTGAAAATTGTACAAACATCACCATGACATCAGAATTTGGTTTTTTCCTAAGATCCTTTTCTTTCATTTTTTCATGTATTAGGGTAATACAGTGTAAACTAGAGCTGTCGCCAAATGGCAGCAAGTTATTACCTCCGCTTATTGAACCCTGGATCAATATTGAAAGTGCAAATTTAAGTGTGTGTGGGCACAATACAGTTATGGACACAGTAAAAGTGTGGATGGACACAATGATATACCTCCTCCTTTTCCAGAAAATATTCAGAGACAAATTATCTCCCCTTCAAAATTTCAGATAGCAACAATATAACTTCATGTACATCTCCTGTTGGTATACTACAACTGTGTAACATTTCATCAAAATCCAAGAGGACATGCCCTGACAAGGTTCATTCCCTCTTTTTTCCAGAAAATATTCAAAGAAAAATTATCTCCCCTTTAAAATTCCAGGGAGCAGCCAAATTACTTCATGCACATCTTCAGATGCTGTACTACAACTGTGTGACATTTCATTATAATCAAGGGATCCATTTTAGAGGACATGCACTGACAAGGTTCCTACCCCTTCTTTCAGAAAATATTCAAAGACAAATTATCTCCCCTTCAAAATTTCAGGCAGCAACCATATTACTTCATGCACATCTTCAGGTGATATACTACAACTGTGTAACATTTCATTAAAATCTTAGCACCTGTTTGACATGCACTGACAAGGTTCATTCCCCTTTTTCACGAAAAATATTCAAAGATAAAAAGGGACACTTAGTAGAAGAACAAAGATAAAGGTCATTACGACTAAAACTTTTGTGTCATATTGGTAACTGTCATTGATTACCATTTCCAAGAAAATATGGGTCAAAATTGTGAAAAAAATCATTTGGTTCATGATTTCATTATTCCTGTTAGTATAAACAAAAGGCTCTTGAGAGCCTGTATTGCTCATCCTGCCCAGGTTTTATATGGTTTTTTACATGAAATATGTAGCAAACATTTGAATTACCCAATATTAAATAAAGTTCCTTGCAGACTGCCATTTTGGATTTATGAGGACTTTACTTTAAAAGGGGGACCAATCAAGGGTCATTTTTTAACACTCTGCTTCCAATAGACTATATCCGACCTAAGGTACCATTTTTTGGTGTGTATTAAACGCATTGGTGTATAAAACGCACCCCTTTCTCAGAGGAAAAGTATCAGAAAAAATCTAGTTCGTATGTAAAAAATGAACGTAAATTTTCAACAACATGTTCTGTCCAAAAATGTCTAGAGACGCCGAGAGTTACCTTGTGGACTGAATTAAATGGAATACATGATGCTTTATTCACTTATATTTAGAGGAATAAATGTACCTGTATTTATTTAATGGTTTGTTCAAACATTTTGGGAAATTTGCAAACGAAAAACATTGATTTTGTAAACACAGGAAGTTTATCTCCAAACGTAATTAAAAGTCAAAGGCAGTTACAGATACGTAAATATTACGGTTTGCCTTTGGTAAATTTTAAAGTGATATTCCCTTATTGATCTTCATAATCGGTTTATCCATTAATTAACTTCATTTAAACTATCCTTTTTCATAAATATAATTACATTATGACTTGCAAGTATCGTGTATCCCTGAAAACCGGAAACGGCTTCACCTAATCAAAACAAGAGCTGTCCCCGAATGGCAGCCAAAGATACCCCCCGCTCATTGAACCCTGAATCGATATGGTAAGAGCAAAATTAAGTTGGTGTGGACACAATACAGGTGTGGACACAGTACAAGTATGGACACAATGATATAATCCTCAAGAGAAAACTTTTCCCAGGGGTTCCAATGAAAGGGTTCACATATAAAATTCACCTTTTTTCAGCCTATTTGACATTTTACACATCTACATATAGTGTTCTTCCTTCGTCTAAAGTTTCATCAAAATCCTTCAAGTGGATTAAGAGGAGTTGTGCGTACGAGGTAACCCATACATAGGGAATCAATGAAAACTCAAAGTCAAATTATCTCCCCTTCCTGGTTTTGGACAATAATTATATTCCTTAAGGCACATCTCCATACAGTGTTCTTACTTTGTATAAAGTTTCATTAAATTCCTTCATGTGGTTTAAGAGGAGTTGCGCTTACAAGGTAACCCATACATGGGGAATCAACGAAAAGTCAAAGTCCAATTATCTCCCCTTCCTTGTTTTGGACAATAATCATATTCCTTCATGCACATTTCCATATAGTGTCCTTCCTTTGTGTAAAGTTTCATCAAAATCCTTCAAGTGGTTTAAGAGGAGTTGCGCTTACAATGTAACTCATAAATAGAGAATCAACGAAAAGTCAAAGTCAAATTATCTCCCCTTCCTGGTTTCAGACAATAATTATATTCCTTCATGCACATCTCCATATAGTGTCCTTCCTTTGTGTAAAGTTTCATCAAAATCTATAAGTGGTTTAAGAGGAGTTGCGCTTACAAGAAGTGTGGACAGACGGACGGACAGACAGGCAGACGGACAGACAGACAGACAGGGTGATTCCTATATACCCCCCAAACTTTGTTTGGGGGGTATAACAAATATGGCGGACAAGTCGATTGAGATGAAATTTTGGGCACCGGGAAATCTCTGAATATACACGTTGTATACATAGAAAACAATATACACATCTAATCATGTTAACATTAGCAAACTTTGTCATCATCAAACACAGGTTCGTATCTGGATCACAACAAGGATTTTATACTTATTTGCAATGTCATTTCCTGTAGTGGTGGTCAGAAAAAAATGGTCTTTTGAAGTTCGCATGTATAAAACGCATCCCCTCTCACTAGGACCTTTCTGGGGGAAAATATGTGCTTGTAATACACACCAAAAAACGGTATCAGGATTTACCGGAATATTTTTCAATACGTTACAGTTTAAAAAATGTCATGTCATGGAGCCTAAAACGTCATCAAGTTGGTCACATGGGGCGGACATGTTTGTGACATATATATATACGTAGGGGGACAAACAATGACTGGTGAATCTGAATACCAGAACTTGGATATGGTCTATTGGAAGAGTGCTTTCAGATAAGAGAAGAAATTTCACCAAGTTTTGTAACTAGGTCCAATGTTACAAGTTTTGTTTCCTACTGTTTGCCTTCTTGTATTGGGTTGAGAAGGTGCTTTTGCACCATACACTTTTTTATGGTTCAAGTCTAGAGTTATCATGAATATTAGTTTGGTCCTAATTGGTCCAGAGGTTTTAGAGGAGATCTTTAAAATACATTTTCCACTGATGATGAAATGTTTTGTTTTCTATGTCTTGTATGGGGTGCTGAATTACAAGACATTCTGAAAGGAGACCACCTAAATTTTGTTCATAATAGTCTTACAGTTTCAAAGAAATCTTTAACTATGGACAAAATGAAAGATGATGGATGCTAAATGTTGGCAAAAGCTAACTGTGAGGTAGTAAGCATACTGTCACATTAAATAAAGAACACGGACCACCACAATGTGACATTTTGTGTAACAATGACCTCCTTTAATGATCCATATAGTCACACCACCTGACTATTTCATTTTAAGATTTATAAATAGCTATAGAGAATCGATGAAATATTGCACATTGAAACCACCAACAGGCAAAAGTCTTCATTTTTTTTTCTGATTTAAGGTGATGAAATGATGAATTGTACCACCTGTCCTAGACAAAAAATATTTCAAACATTTATACAATTTCCCACTCATTTATAAAGTAAAAGTTAAACTTTAATTAAAACTAATTAAGTTCTTTGGTTTTTGATAAATTCCCATAAACTTTCATTAGTACATGTTCTATACAATTAATGAACTATATACAATGAGTGATTTGCCTGACAAACAGTTTTATATAAGTGAAAAGTAATGTAGACCTCCTACATGCAAAATCTTCATGTTACAAAAAAAAATAGCAATAGCATAGGGCAATTTTAAATCAAATGGAAAGGCATGTGCAACAAATTTTAAGATCGTCTCCCTTGACTATGATTAATTATTTCAGACTTTTTGGGTACAACTAATGAAGCAAAGTAGTGTAAAGTAAGTGAGAACTGAACCTTCAGTCTAAAACGAACAATCCAAAGACAATGGCAATGTAAGATAAACAATGTGCTCATGTTATATCTTTGTTTATCAGAAGACAACATGAGCATGGCACAGAAAAGACAATGAAGACACACACATATACAAAAATGAAAAACACAGACCAATAAAAAACATGGGCGAGATCAGGTGCACCGGCAGAGTAGGCATATCCTGCTTCTTATAAGACACCCGCCATGTTAAACATGTCAACTCCTGTAGTAAAGTCAAATCCGGTAGAGGAAAAACAATTTTAGTGGCAAAGAGAAAGATCTGTTGTCATCTGGGAAACAGATATTGTATAGCGGTCCACAAAAGAAGTGATGTTGACCATAAAACTTCTGTAGTGATGACTTCAAGTTATGGGTTCACTATATATTGTGGCTTTTGTATACTTTCTTTATTTTCTGTCCTGGTTATTTTGCTAGATCTTTGCATTGATCTGGTCTGTAGTTTTTATAAATTCTTGTTTTTTTTTCAATATTTATTTACCGTAAAGTGAT
This sequence comes from Modiolus philippinarum, assembly GCA_002080025.1. Taxonomy (NCBI): domain Eukaryota; kingdom Metazoa; phylum Mollusca; class Bivalvia; order Mytilida; family Modiolidae; genus Modiolus; species Modiolus philippinarum. The sequence goes on from MJUU01058115.1 coordinate 133,482, forward strand.
CAATTTTATAATGTTTCAAGGACAAATTTTGTACAAAACCATGTTCTATACAGCTGACGATATTTTTTGTCCAGTTCTATAATTCAAATGAGCTACTTAACACTTGATAGACTATACAATATATACAATACACAGAGTAACAGATGCCAGAATCTGTTACAATTCTTTATTAACCTCATCTACTTCGCTATATATTTATCTATTTTTTTTTATAAATTTTACAACAAATATGTCACAAGGTCGCAGTTTTATGAATGCTTAATTTTTCATATTAAACCAAGATTATTAACCAATGTATAAAAAAAATATGTTTAAACACTGGACCATATGTCCTAGTAAGCTGTATTTTCTTTTATTGTGATAATAAGAATAGTCCGTTTTATTTCAATGACCCTTCCATGGACTGCGATTTAATTTAGTATTTAATCCTCATGCAACCTGCACTAATACATGTCTTACCTGTAATTTACCTGACTTTTGATATTAAATACGTCTTTGATGTTGGATATCCCTCACTTTCTACAGTCAACAGATGATTTTGTATCTGAAATTGAAAGTATTATTGTATATTTGATATACGAGTTTTAATTCAGTTAGATTTGTTTTCATTTAAAAGAATAGACTCAAAGAAAATATTTTTAAAAATGTATTTTGAATAAATTGCATGTGTATCCGATTGCCAATATACAGTACAAATGTAACCTGGTATGATTATATATTCCATGTTATGTAGCCATTATTGTCTGTTAATTACAAAATGAATCTTTTTAATGTCTGACATGATTGAAACTGAATGTGACAAGAACCATGGAGTGTAACAAGTTTTTATAACTTTGCATGTTCAGACAAATAGCTTTTCTTGTTAAAAGCTAATATTATAAGCACCAGAGACTAGTACCAGTTTTCTTGGTGCAAGTTAAATTTTATCGAAAACCTGGGACTAGTTTTCTTGCTATAACATTATGTTAACCGAACAAGGAACCAGAAACAAGTTGTATGCTCAGACTTATTTGCAATAGAAACTTTTACTCAGTAACCAATTTTCTTGCTGAAACGGCATGTTAAGAGAATTAAAACTGGAACTTAATTTTCTTACTGTACGCTAATGTGGTTATCAGAACCAGAAATATATTTTCTGGCTGCAACATAATGTATCAGGAGTAATATAACTAGTAATAGTTTTTGCTGTATTATGTTATCAAAACTGGAACCTGTTTTCATGCTATAACCCAATGTTACCAGAACCAGAACTGGAACCAGTTCTTGCTGTAACGTAATGTAATCCAGAACTGGGACTGAATCTAAAGAAATCAAAACCAGAAACTGGGTTTAATCTAATGTTATCAAAAAACAGACTTCAAATAGAAACAAGAGGCTCTCAAGAGCCTGTATCGCTCACCTGGGCCACGGCCGACATATGCAGTTAAAATAGTCCAAATGTTTTAAGGGCATTATTTTCAAATTTGTTAATAGACATTGATGTTATACATGTAATATCATAAGTTAAACTATATTCCAGACTAGCATCTATTTTGGATGGGGGTGCAGTTCTACTGTCACCTTCCTTGAAGGAGCCATCTGGCTGAGTAGTTTCAGAGGAGATCTTTGAAAGTATTTTCCCATAGGGTCCAATGTTAAAACTATGATCCCCGCTGGCGGCCATCTTGGATATAGCACGGATCTGAAAAGCAACTTTTTTGCAGGGGACCATCTAAGGACTATTGTGGCCAAGTTTGGTTTCAATTGGCTGAGTAGTTTCAGAGGAGAAGATCTTTGAATGTCTTTTCCAATAGGTCCAATGCTAAAACTATGATCCCCGCTGGCGGCCATCTTTGATATAGCATGGATCTGAAAAACAGCTTTTTGGAAGGGGACCATCTAAGGACTATTGTGGCCAAGTTTGGTTTCAATTGGCTGAGTAGTTTCAGAGAAGATCTTTGAATGTCTTTTCCCATAGGGTCCAATGTTAAAACTATGATCCCGCTGGCGGCCATCTTGGATATAGCGCAGATCTGAAAAACAATTTTTTTTGCAGGAGACCATCAAAGGACTATTGTGGCCAAGATTGGTTTCAATTGGCTGAGTAGTTTCAGAGGAGAAGATCTTTGAATTTCTTTTCCCATAGGATACAATGTTAAAACTATGATCCCCGCTGGGGCCATCTTGGATATAGCACGGATCTGAAAAACAACTTTTTTGCAGGGGACCATCTAAGGACTACTGTGGCCAAGTTTGGTTTCAATTGGCCCAGTAGTTTCAGAGGAGAAGATCTTTGAATGTCTTTTCCCATAAGGTCCAATGTTAAAACTATGATCCCCGCTGGCCGCCATCTTGAATATAGCGCGGATCTGAAAAACAACTTTTTTGCAGGGGACCATCTAAGGACTATTGTGGCCAAGTTTGGTTTCAATTTGCCCCGTAGTTTCAGAGGAGAAGATCTTTGAAAGTATTTTCCA
>MJUU01058115.1:144266-163552 GCA_002080025.1 Modiolus philippinarum
ATCTCAATTTCCTAGAAATCATGCAGTCCCAATATCCTTAAGAGATATTTCCTAGAAAGTATATCACAATTTCACAGGGAATCAGTCCCATTTTTCTGTTCTCCTAGAGAGTTTCTCAATTTCCAAGGTAATCAGTCTATATATCCCCAGCAGATCATCATCCCTTGGAGATTTAATCACAATTTCCAAGGAAATCAGTCCTTATATCCACAGGATATCATCATCCCTTAGAGAGTAAATCTCAATTCCTAGAAATCAGTCCAAATATCTTCAAGAGATATCTTCTAATGAGTAAATCTTAATTTCCTAGGAAATTAGTCCCAATTTCCCCAGGAGATCATCGTCCCTTACAGAGTAAATCTCAATTTTCTAAGAAATCAGTCCTAATATCCCCAAGAGATTCTCATCTTCCAGAGATTAAATCTCAATATGTCACAAGAAATCAGTCATATTTTTGGAGATCATCATCTTCTACTTGACTAGAGTCTTTTTTCATCACCCAGGTCCCAATTGTTATGTTTCATTTGAATAAATGTTGAATGTGAGTGAAAGTTTTTCACCAAATCCTTCTACAAGAACAAGTGCATTTATTCAAGTTTTAACAAAAGTTTGAGTAGTAAGGGAGCAACCATTTGATTTTTATGGGGGGGCTATGGTCAAATTCTAAAAAAAAGGTAGGACTTCTATCCTTAAACTTTCTGTACACTTACATTTTTTTTTATATTTTGCTTTGATTAAAGCCTTAAAATCCCTTGAATAATTCTTCTTTATATTTGAATTTTATAATTGGTTTCAAACACATTAAGGGAGTACGAGCGTCAGATTTCAGAAGCATTCTATATCCTCGGGTTTTATCCATTCAAAAAGTGCTAAAATTTTTTGCACATGGATGACATTTTCTTGGTCATGAGTCACTTTAAAATACATAAAATAGACTATGTGTAAAATTTAATCAACTTCCAATTATAATTTCATATATTTAAAGGCCTATAAACATCTTTTGCAAATTGAAGGAAAACTCTAGAGAAATCTGTTTCCTGCCAAAATTTTGACCTCTTATATCTCAAAAATTCCTACATGGATTTTCAAAATTTTTTGCTCAAGTTGTTCCATTTGTAGTGCTCTTCAAAACAAAAGGTCAGAATTTTAATTCTAATTACAAAATTTCTGACACACGTACTCCCTTAAAGAAAAATTCACTTGCAACTTCAACCAATTATTTCTTAATCCTCAGTACACACATTAATCACACTTTGCTAGGTTCCGTGCCCATCAGATATCCGTATAAGGCAATGACTTTCTCTCCAGTAGCCAGTGACCAATAGGTAGGGGTTTGCATGGTCACTGCTGTTATGTCAGGTCTCGGTTATAATTAGGTTGCCTGATTTTGGTACTCAAGCCAATCAATTTTTTAGGTCAGGTTTAAATTTGACCAATCGATGCAAATTCCATCCTTTTGTTGAGGAGCGTCCCTCTACATGCAATTTCATTCCCGCATTGCATTAGCACGTAATCAGCAGCATTTCGCAATTTTCATAATTAACAAAATATCAAACTGATATCTGTGGTGTATAAATAGATACCATTGTGTTGTAAACCCTGACATTTCCAGTTTGTCTTGGTTAGGAAGCAGATGGAATCCTGTTATATTTTTGTGAAGACATAAAAATGACCATTACAGCCATTCATTCCAACAATGTCATGGAAATGTCAAACTATTGGTCAAAGATGACCAATATAAATGTCACAATGGTTTACCACAATGGCTGAACTAGCTAATTAATCCTTTATTCTTTATTAATAATTAAAAAGATACAATGCAAATTCAAATTAAAATGTTTCAATTAATGGAATATCATCATAAAACTTTCATTATATTACCAGTAAGGGAAATATTAAGTCAATATGGTCTGGGCAAAGGAAATCAATACATGTCTTCATTCTATAAGGATATATGTGGCTGAAAGTCTGGTAACTTTAAAGAAACCTATTGTTATGGTAGACCCTTTCATGATAACTGTGCACCTTTAACATTCTGGCTGGAATGGAGCAGGTATATGCAATTTCCCCCGCCCTGAAACGACATGCTAAGAATGCATACACTGTATGGGTGTAGTATTTCGTTGGGTATTACTTCTTGTACTATTTGCATTAATAATGATAAGCACCAAAATTTACAAGCACTGAATATTTCACAAATAACCATGAATATAAAACCAAATGAATAAAGCCAAGACTAAAAGCTGTGAAAATTTTGTATTTGAATACAAAACACTATACGAATACCAAGTTGAAAATAAACTGTGGAAAAATGATGATGGCAAGGACTCAAATACAGGCACAAAAATTTTGCCCATCCTTATACTGAAAAGTTGATCCATAAATCAGTACAAAAACAAAGCTTTCTATAGAGCTCCTGATAAAACTTCTAGCAGCTGTATGGACTCTGTGCATAGGATTTTCAAATTTTCAGAGCAAACATATTGTAACTTGTAAATCTTATGAAGAGCCTTACTCAGACTAGACAAGACCTATACTTACATCAGTTTGCATTACAAAAATTTACAGTTTCTTTAGGAAGGTTTTACTGTATAAAATACTATAAATGCAATATGATAAATTTTAATTTTGTACATGATATATGTTATACTTTTTACTAAAGCAAGAGCTTCAAGCAATGTATGAAAAGTACATCGTGACATTTATATGATAGGCTATAAAGACGAGGTTGAAGATGATCTTAACTTTTCGATTGTCAAACAATATTTAAACAATAAATGTTCTCTATGATCTTTATGAATTTTCATTTAATAAAAGAGTACCACAATCATTACGATGTTTTATATCTATAAAATTTAGACCTTCTCAAGCTCTGTAATAGTGATACAACTAATTTGAGGGGACGTTGGAAAATGAGAAATTTTAGCAACTTTAAAAAATAACCTTGTTGCGACTTAATAACATGAAGGGTACATGATCTTCATAATCTTACGATAAATCTTACTCCCATTTCTATGATCATCACCATCGGTGGTCGAAAACATCTAATCTTCAATCAGGATCACCTAAACTCTTTTGTCAATGTAGTTACATAGTAATAATAAAAGACTTTAAATTTTCACAGGGTTGTGGTCAGTGAGTGACTTATTGTTAATAATGTCTCATTTTTGTTCATATCAAAATTCAATGAAAGTTCAATGGCCATAAAAAACATAGGGACTGCATTGTAGGTTGAATTTACAAGCTATTGTGATGGACATTTATACCGTACCCTACATGTTATCATCAAATGACACTTTAATTCAAGTGATATATGGCTTTTCTACACTTTAAAACAAATCAAGTTTTTGTTCCTTTATGGTAAAAACAAACTACAAGATGGCCGATTTGTCAGTTTTATATTTCTATTTTATAAACTGTCAAGTGTTAAATTTGTCAGCATTTTAATATAAATGACTGTATTTGTGGGTTGGCTAGCTGGGTAATCAACCCTTCTATGTACAACAGCTCTACTTGAACTAAATGGTCATAAAATAATTTTTTAAAACTTTAATTTCTTTTGATTTTCAATGAATTAAAATCCAATTTCATCAAATTAAAACATGAATATGTCTACTCATGCGACAGACAGTTTGAATACCTCCAACAGCATAGTACACCATGTAAAACAAACTTTTTACCATTGACAAGAATGGACTACCCTGGTACAATTGAGAGAAATTTTCATCCTGTATATTATACTCAACCTAGACCAATATGATACAAAAAAAAGCTTTTGTTTCTGCAAAATAAACATGAATTTTACTTGTATTAACCTTTACACCATGCACTTTACTATCTATTAACAGATACTGTAAAGAGAAGCTATTACTTTTATAAGGATCCTGATTCAAAAGTTACTTTTCAAAATAACTGGGGTCCTGACTGCCCTATAAACTTCCAACTTCAAGATTTATAAAACTGAAATATCATAATCTCATACAAAAATGACATTATTTAAATGTTGTGGACAATTACCTCCTAATTTGACCACTCCTGTGTATTTGGTCTCAGGATGCATGACTAATGTATAAACAGACTGAAATCTGAGCACTTCAACAAGACCCATAAATATGAAAAATAATTTTGTTGACAATTCCGACATGATATCAAGGGTATAACTTTAACTTCATATGTCACCTTATACAATATTTAATCCACTTGGTAAAATACTGACAACTCCTTGAAAAAAAAATTCTTGTGAGATATGAAAAACAAATATTTAATTTACACACAACATTGCCTGACAGAGACATTTTAATCATCCTAAGCAAATCTGATATGTAACTGCATGTCAATGACAAAAATGACAAGGAAATATTCTTCATTTATGGTACTTAATCCAAGGAATAAATAACTGATGTTTGTTGATCAAACAGGATCCATGTAGGACATCTAACATACTTAGTGCAACAGTTTGTCTGAAAATGGTAAATCAAGGTCAGTTTATCCCTATCCTTGTTCTGTTTTAGTTTTTAATATAAATATAATTTCAAACTAAGTCCATGGACGATCCCCTCCCTCCCAACCAAACCAGACATGCTTTGGCATACAGGAAAAGGGAGCAACTCATAAGCTTCAGATCAAATAGCAAATAATAACTACAAGCACAAGTCAAACAATTTTGACCAAAATCTTATCTGTATTGTCCCAAAAATATCTAACAATTTATCTGCACAGACGACAGGAAGTATGGATAGGACCTAAGTAAAGAGGAATGGAACAACCATATTAAAAGCTCCAGAAAAAAAAACTAAAATCAGTTGGTTGAGAAGTACCGGTAGCCCAATATTTTCAGGTACACGGAAGAATATACTGACTAGGGTAAAACTTAAACCCTTTTTATTAATGAACAGGGCATGTTTTATATTTTGTGTTACATTTTTCACTTCGTCTGAATTTTAGGGGAACATTGGGAAATACAGAAATCAGTATTTCTTAGGATTTATTGGAAAGTTTCCATAGCAGAAGTAATCTATAAATCTCAGAAACTTTACCTGACTTGAACTCTTAAATGCAAGTCATAATATTGCAAGTAAAAGCTCAGTTAATCTGCAATTTAAAGCTTAAAAATAATTAGGGATAGATAGAACCAGTCATGGCATTTTGTTAAGAAGACCAGTCATTTCTAAGCTGATTTCACACCGATTAAAACAAAATAAACATTTAAATAGTTAAATGTGAAAAGAAAGAATAATGGAAGTTTAACTTCATCTGGGATAGGCAAAACCACAAGATTATTCCACATAAAGAACTTTCCAAATAAAAAGACATTGCATTAGACATATATAGCAAAATTTAACTATGCATGTGAACCCTACCGGTACTTGATCATTTATAGAAAGCTTTTCAAATCCTTACTGTAGCAAACTTAAACCCTGCAGGCTAAAAACATATGGTCAAGTGTTTAAGTACCGATTAAAATCCTTATGTTATAGAGACGAGTGGTGACAAGGTCCTACAACAACAACCAAAGGCAAGGATTTACATACGGTTACACTTGGTAAAATCATACTATGATGCAGTTCTAACACAATAGCAACTTTCATCTATTATCTAAACACAGCATGGAGGTTTTACCCATAAATGTTAATATTTCTTTCTAAAATTAGTTTTAGATATTAATATAAGGATTGTCTCTATTCGGTAATCTCTATAGCCAAAGGATTGTCTCTATTTGGTGATCTCTATAGCCAGTCTTAATTTTCTTTTTTCCTGACTTTTTTTTTTCAAAATTTTACATGACTTTGATGAGGTTTAAGTGATGAACATCCAATGCATTAAAAAGAAATGACAAGACTTGAAACAACACAACAGCATAAAAAATATGCCATACCATATGTCTACCATACATAAGTGATTTTCTCATTAGTTGGTCAAAACATGAAAGTTTCTCCTTCATTTCAAAATTAAAATTTGGAACAGCAAATTAAAGAATTGACAGTATGAGTAGAAAGGCAAACACTATCACTTACAATTAGAATTGCCATGAGATTAGGACATATGAAATATGAAGTGCAGATACTTGCAAAATTACTTAATACATCACTTATATACTTGAAAGGAATATTTCATATACCATATAAGATGTACAAATACTTAAAATTTCCCACGAAAGCACGATTAATTTTTCAGACAATAGTTTAAATTGACTTGTTTTGATATACATATCAAAGTGTTGATGCTTTAGAAATACAATAGGATGCTTGAGGAGACTTTGATTGTACAGGAAGTCACCACCAGTTATTGCAGTCAGAAGTCATGACAATTTCCTTCTGAATTCTTCAAGATAAGCCAAATACCTAGTTCTGCCCAAAATTTGTCTCTGTAAATATAAGTATCTCCTTTAGATACAAATCTAAAGTATAATTTGCTAAGTGTGAAATTCTTATTTTTACAATTCATTTAATTTTAAATCTACAATTTATTGAAGAGAAAAGAGCTTAAGTAATCAAACACACCTGGGTTGATAATTCAATTTTCTACCATTGTGAACCTATTTATTTTCCAATCAGAAAATGATATAAGTTTACCTATGGTTGACCTAGGTCAGTTATGGACAATAATTAATTGATGATGGTCAATTATTTCAGTATTAAATTGTTGAGTAATGGCATCACCTAATGGGTATTGAATTTCAACAATACACCAAGTGTACTGAAAATAAACAAGTTAACACTTGCATTTTCCTAAAACCTTTAGGTCACTTGATATATCCGAGTGAAAGAGAGAAATTCATTAAAAATATTATTCTCATAAACTTACAAAAATTTCACATCTGGATACTCTTCCGGAGCACATTTTAAGGAGTTCAGAACGTAAACCATAAACGTAAACCATATAACTTTCAAACAACAGCAAGGATCAAGTTTTGAGCAACCACAACAGTATCAATCAAAAAGTTCAAAGTTTTGAGCAACCACATCAGTTTCAAACAACCACAGGGTTAAAGTTTTCAGCAAGCACATTAGTTTCAAACAACTCCAAGGATAAAGTTTTCAGAAACCACAGTAAGTTTCAAACAACTCCAAGATAAAGTTTTGAGCAACCACAACAGTTTCAAACAACTCCAAGGTTAAGTTCTCAGAAACCACAACAGTTTCAATCAACTCCAAGGTGAAGGTTTTGAGCAACCACTTCAGTTTCAAACAACTCCAAGGTTAAAGTTTTCAGAAATCTCTTCAGTTTCAAACAACTCTAAAGGATTAAGTTTTCAGAAACAACATTAGTTTCAAATGACTCCAAGGTTAAGTTTTCAGAAACCGCATCAGTTTCAAACAACCACATGCTTAGTTTTCAGCAACCACATTAGTTTCAATCAACTCCAAGGTTAAGTTTTCAGAAACCACATCAGTTTTAAACAACTCCAAGGTTAAATTTTTCAGCCACTTGAGTTTCAAACAACTCCATGGTTAAGTTTTCAGCAACCACATAAGTTTCAAACAACTCAAAGATAAAGTTTTCAACTCCAAGGTTAAGTTCTCAGAAACCACAACAGTTTCAATCAACTCCAAGGTAAATGTTTTGAGCAACCACTTAGTTTCGAAACAACTCCAAGGTTAAAGCTTTCAGAAATCACTTCAGTTTCAAACAACTCTAAGGTTAAAGGTTTCAGCAACCACTTCAGTTTCAAACAACTCCAAGGATAGTTTTCAGGCACAACAACAGTTTCAAACAACTCCAAAGTTAAAGTTTTCAGCAACCACAATATCAAACCATCCAAGTTAGTAAAAGTTTTCAGCAACCACTTCAGTTTCAAACAACTCCAAGGTTAAAGTTTTCAGCCACTTGAGTTTCCAACAACTCCATGGTTAAGTTTTCAGCAACCATGACAGTTTCAAACAACTCCAAGGTTAAAGTTTTCAGCAACCACATGAGTTTCCAACAACTCCAAGTTTGAATTTTTAGCAACCAAAACATTATCAAACAACTCCAAGGTTACAACTTTCAGCAACCACAATTGCAAACCACTGGAAGCTAAAAGTTCTCTGCCACTTAAGTTTTAAACAACTCCAAGGAAACTACATCAGATTCAAACAACTCTAAGGTCAAAGTTTTCAGAAACAACATCAGGTTTCAAACAACTACAAGGATAAAGTTTCCAGCAACCATAATTTAAAACCACTCCAAGGATTTCAGCCACTTAAGTTTCAAACAACTCCAAGGATAAAGTTATCAGAAATCACACCAGTTTCAAACAACTCCAAGGTTTTCAATCACTTATGTTTCAAACAACTCCAAGGATAAAGTTATCAGAAATCACACCAGTTTCAAACAAGTTTTAAGCAACCCACCAGTTTCAAACAACTCCCAAGTTAAAGTTTTCAGCCACTTGATTTTCAAACAACTCCAAGGTCAAAGTTTTCAGCCACTTGAGTTTCCAACAACTCCAAGATTATAGTTTTCAGAAACAACATTAGTTTCAAACAACTCCAAGGTTATAGTTTTCAGCAATCACATCTGCATACAGTTTCAAACAACTCCAAGGTAAAAATTTTCAGCCATTCCAGTTTCAAACAACTCCAAAGTTAAAGTTTTGAGCAACCACAAAACAGTTTCAAACAATTCCAAGGTTAAAGTTTTCAAGGACTCTAATATCAAACAGTTTCAAAGGTCATGATCAATAGAACTATAAAGATAAGAATCCTATTTTTTATATTTGTTACCAACATAATGAAATACATTGTCTGTATAATAGGCAATTTAATATTTAAAGACAAGTAGCCATTGAATAAAAAAATAACACTGTTGAGTGAAAAATTATATTGGTGATCTATAGCATAAATAATAGCCTTCAAAACAAATACTACAAAACTAACTGACCAGAATATAATTATATAGAAAGCAATAGATGGCTATCTTACTTCATAAATAATAAATAATGAACTAATGTACCCTTTGACTATTTCTGATGACCTGTTGTGAAGGTTTATACAATGTCAATAGTGTATGCTATGATTTAATACAAAAAATATCCTGAAAGAATGTAAAATGACCACATTCTTTTGTCACAAGTGTATATTTAACAGTAGGGGGGATATGTGGTTTTTATTACAGAGTCATATATACAGATTCCATTTCTAACTGGATGACAGTGCCAGTTCTTTGTTATTGGTAGGACGTTTCAAACATACACATTCTGGGCAGTGTTTATTATGTGTCTGCTTACACAAAATGTTTAACACTAGCTAGACATAAAAGACAGGTCAAATTCCAATAACAGTGAACTTCTTTTCTAAAACTGAGAACAAGAATGCAACACATTTTGGTTGAATTTCTTAGATAAAGACCAGAAAGAAAGATTTTTGTAAATGGGTAAATCACAGATTGTCTCAGTGGATGGAACCACAAACAAAATATTTATAATCAGAACAAAGTTGTCCTTATAGGAATTTCCACTACATGTTCAATGCTTTTGCTAAAGTTAGGGAATCTCAGAAAGATACTATTAACTGCCTGGTTACATCATCAACAATCTAGTCACACTATCAACTGCCAAGTCACATTTTTATATGCCTGGTCAGGCTACTAATTTGCCTGGATATACTTTCAGCTGTCTGGTCATTATATCAGCTGCCTGGTCACTCTATTTACTGTCTGGTCACACTACCTATTTCTTGGTCAGTCTATTAACTGCCTCATGTCAAACATCGACTGTCTGGTGATTCTATTGACTATCTGGTCCAAGACTTTTTGGTCACTTTTGACTGCCTGGTCAAACTAAGTGCAAGTTATACTATCAACAGCCTGATCATATTATCAAATGTTTGATAACTCTTTCAACTGTAATGTCACATTATTGACTGTCTGGTCACCCCATCGCCTGTCTGGTATTTCTGCCAATTATCTAGTACCACTGCTGACTGTCTGTTTTCTCTCAACTGCCTGGTTTACACCATCTACTATGGTGACCATGTCATTGAACCGCCTCGTCAAACTAGAAAATACCTGGTCACATTATCAACTGCATGGTCCCTCTATCAACTATGTGGTGATTCTGTCGATTAAATCTGGTCCCACCACTGACCATCTGGTCACACGAATGACTGTCTGGTCACATTAACAACTCTATCAATGCCTGGTCACATTAACAACGGTCTCTGCACTCTATCAACTATCTAGGGACTCTATTGACTGTCTATTCCAACTGCCCATCATACTAATAAATGCCCAGTCACCCTCAACTGCCTGGTCATACTATCTACTGCCTGGCCACACTATTGACTGCCTAGTCACTCTGTTAATTACCTGGTCACACATTGACTGACTGGTCATTCTAACGAGTGTCTGTTTACCATCAACAGTCTGGTCACATTATCAACTACCTATTGTCTGTGACACTTTCTTCTGTCACAGTATCCAACTGCCTGGTCCCTCTATCAACTATATAAAGGAGCTAAGAACATGACGACACTCTGCTGATGTTTTAAAATATGTAAAGAAGTGTGTCACAACTGTTCAACATCTGGACAACAAATGGTACATATCCATCTCTATTTTTTTAATTTTGATTTAGTAGACCAAGCCAAACAGCTATCTGTTTCTACAAAAATTCTGTACTTTTTAGTTTTCTCTGTGGGGAATCTGTAAGTCTATTGATTACTGGGGTTACACATTTAAACACTGATAAATTGTTGGGATATCAAACTTAAAGGAGATATATCTACCAAGTAACTTTTTTTATGAAACCAACACTAAGACATACAGTTATCCAACCCATACATAAATCTATCAGTTTACTTGTGAAAATTTTCACATGCTTATATAAGCCATGAATATTGGAATAATGGTAGTATGAAAAAAACTTTGAATTCCAAAGTATCTGAGTCTGCAAGGGCTAAAAAGGTTCATTAAAAATCACTGCTAAATATTCCATTTGAAAAATCAAGTCTCAAATAAAAAGTTGAAAAAGCATGCAGCACAGTTTATGTAATTATGTGGACAGCCTTAAACAAGCTTGCTTCATGTAAAATTCACCACTAATATTTATTGCTGAAAAATTTGCCTGAAGTCATGTCAGACCCTGTTAACTCAATAATTCAGATATCAAGATAAACTTCAAAATCTTAAATGCATCTGTGAGGTCTTACAAAAAATAAAAGGTATTTCACAAAAATCTTGAAATAGAACATGAAGTGTAATAGCTATAGGAAAATGTAACATTTGTTGTCTAAGGATCCACTGGGCACATCCATGTTAAACAAGGTGGAAATATTGGTGACAAAAACTATGTTTTTATGTTAGATAAACTGTTGTAAATAATGGAACTATCAAGGGTTAAATGCCTAAAGACAAGAGGAAAGCTGTCAATGTGACAGCAAACCAGGTTTTCTTTTACATGGACAGTATATCTTACACATGGGTTGACCCTGAATATTTGAAATGTATTTATAATTTTCATTGATTTTCAATGTTAAACCTTCCATCAAAGTAACCTATTTCTGAAAGTTCAGCAACTTGGATTTTAATCAAAAAGGAAAATAAAAGTACTGTGCACACTTCTGATACAGGTACAAACAAGAACTGTCGCCGAATGGCAGCCAAAGATACCCCCCGCTAATTGAATCCTGAATCGATATGGTAAGTGCAAAATTAAGTTGGTGTGGACACAATACAGGTGTGGACACAGTACAAGTATGGACACAATGATATAATCTTCAAGAAAAAACTTTTCCAAAGGGTTCCAATGAAAACACTGTCTAAATCAGACAAATATAAAATTCACCCTTTTTTCAGCCTATTTGACATTTTACACATCTACATATAGTGTTCTTCCTTTGTCTAAAGTTTCATCAAAATCCTTCAAGTGGATTAAGAGGAGTTGTGCGTATGAGGTAACCCATACATGGGGAATCAACGAAAAGTCGAAGTCGGATTATCTCCCCTTCCTGGTTTCAGACAATAATTATATTCCTTCATGCACATCTCCATATAGTGTCCTTCCTTTGTGTAAAGTTTCATCAAAATCCTTCAAGTGGTTTAAGAGGAGTTGCGCTTACAAGGTAACCCATATATAGGGAATCAACGAAAAGTCAAAGTCGGATTATCTCCCCTTCTTGGTTTNTCAACATCTGGACAACAAATGGTACATATCCATCTCTATTTTTTTAATTTTGATTTAGTAGACAAGCCAAACAGCTATCTGTTTCTACAAAAATTCTGTACTTTTTAGTTTTCTCTGTGGGGAATCTGTAAGTCTATTGATTACTGGGGTTACACATTTAAACACTGATAAATATATCTACCAAGTAACTGTTTTTATCCAACACAGTTATCCAACACATATATTAATCTATCAGTTTACTTGTGAAAATTTTCACATGCTTATATAAGCCATGAATATTCAGAATATTGGAATTTCAAACCATCATAATGGTAGTATGAAAAAAACTTCGAATTCCAAAGTATCTGAGTCTGCAAGGGCTAAAAAGGTTCATTATATATATATATAGATATGGTGTACTTGTACATGAGATAATATATCATGTGTACCCTTTGTTCAATGAATATTGTCTAAATTTATGTAAATTCTAAAACCAAAGGATTAACTCCCTCCATCGTAATTTTGTCCTTTTCTATATTTGATATTACTGATTATTCGGATTTCGTTTGGTTTTATGCATTTTAAACATTTTTTGAATATGGATTTCCTTTGTTTGGGTTCTAGTGCTGCTGATGAGGAATTAATTTCCGAAATGGCCATACAGCTCATTAAAATTATTGCAGTTGGAGTTAACATATGTGTTATGGTCTCATGTTCATTTACTCCATATCCTTTCATAAAATCATTAAAAATCACAGCTAAATATTCCATTTGAAAAATCAAGTCTCAAATATAAAGTTGAAAAAGCATGCAGCACAGTTTATGTAATTATGTGGACAGCCTTAAATAAGCTTGCTTCATGTACAATTCACCACTAATATTTATTGCCGAAAAATTTGCCTGAAGTCATGTCAGACCCTGTTAACTCAATAATTCAGATATCAAGATAAACTTCAAAATCTTAAATGCATTTGTGAGGTCTTACAAAAAAATAAAAGGTATTTCACAAAAATCTTGTAATAGAACATAAAATGAAGTGTAATGTAACATTTGTTGTCTAAGGATCCACTGGGCACATCCATGTTAAACAAGGTGGAAATATTGGTGACAAAAACTATGTTTTTATGTTAGATAAACTGTTGTAAATAATAGAACTATCAAGGGTTAAATGCCTCCCAAAATATATGAAAGACATGAGGAAAGCTGTCAATGTGACAGCAAACCGGGTTTTCTTTTACATGGACAGTATATCTTACACATGGGTTGACCCTGAATATTTGAAATGTATTTATAATTTTCATTGATTTTCAATGTCAAACCTAAGTTCCATCAAAGTAACCTATTTCTGAAAGTTCAGCAACTTGGATTTTAATCAAAAAGGAAAATAAAAGTACTGTGCACACCTCTGATACAGGTACAAATTATCTGCATTATAAAAACTTCCTGTCTATTAAACTGCAGGAGATTTAAAAAAATTGTTCTGGACAAATGGGACCCCCTTTTAGTAAATATTTGACCTAAAAATGGCCAAGTACAACAACTGGTGATTTTGGCGTTATTCATCAAAAATCAAAATGAAAATACGATGCATACCTTTGATATATATACAACTGATATGCATAATAAAAACTTTCTGTCTGAAAATTGTAGAATATTTGCTCTGGACAAATGGGGTATCCTGTTGACAAACCTTTGACGTAAAATAACTAAGTTCAACAACTGTTTTTTGGGGCATATATTATCAAAAATCAAAACCAAAGTACCATGCACACCTTTGATATATGTACAATTGATCTGCAAAATAAAAACTTCCTATCTCAAATACTGTAGGAGATTTTCTCCGGACAAATGATGTACCCATTTGGCAGCCGCCTGCCCGCCCGCCCGCAATTTTCACCATTTTATAGTCCATTGTGTATGACCTTACTGGTCTACTTGTTGCTATTGTGTAACCAATTTAACAATTTGATTATTCTGTTCACATTATATTTTTGACCAATTGGTATAGCGATACTACAACATATATTGGAAAAAGTTTTTGGTGGATTGCTATCGTTAACTAATCAACACTTTGAATTGTTCAACAATACTATTGTATATCAATCTGTAATAGCCTGGGATTTGTTGATTGAAATAAGGACTATATAGAGTTTATATTTAATGAAAAAAGAATGCACCTTATCAAATTATTAAAATATAAATATTGTGATATAAATAAAGGGAATTTGATTTAGTTGTATTTTTTTCATTCCATAAATTGAGTAGATTTATATATCTTTTTATGGTACATTATAATACTTTTTCAAGGTAAAACCTCCCCAGGCTATTACAGATTGATATACAATAGTATTGTTGAACAATTCAAAAGGACACTGAGTGTGCTGATTAGTTAACAATAGCAATCCACCAAAAACTTTTTCCAATATGTGTTGTAGTCAAGCAATACCAGTTGGTCAAAAAAATAATGTGAAAAGAATAATCAAATTGTTAAATTGGTTACACAATAGGAACAGGTAGACCGGTAAGGTCATACACAATGGACAATAATAACCGGATTTTTCCGATGGAAAACCATGTTAAAAAGGAAAATTTCGGTTAAAAAAGGAAAATTACATTTTTTTCTTATACAGTGGAACATGTCTAATCCGACACAGTATGGGACCACAAAAATATGTCATGTTACATATGATGTCGGAAAAATCAGAAAAGCTCTCTTTGGAACCCCAAAATTAGATCCACTTTGACGGGATATCAGAATACTCTGTTGTGGGAATAGACAGATTCTACTGTATACACATATAATTTATTATTAGATTAAAGCAAAAGGAGAGATGGATGAAATGAAGGAAAGTTTTGGTAGCAGTCAACAGGAAGACTAAAACACACCCTAATCCCTGCTGACCCTTCTTTTATTTTCGATCCTTAAGGCTGCATGGCTAGTGTAAAAGCAGGAATTTTTAAGCTTTGATTTGACAACCAGTGACCTTATATTACTTCAAGTGAGCATACTCGCTATTACAACCAAGCAAGGACTATCAAATTCAGAAGTCAACCTATGTAATACGGAGGTCAATGCACATTTAAGGTAAATTTCAACATACATTGTCTGATGTACTTTTGCCCAAAATATGGGATACAAAATAAAATTTTTAAATGGTGAAACTTCACTTAAAGTTTGCATTCTGACCTTTACTCATGTATTTTAGTATGTGGCAATAATTCAAATGGCCGATGGCCAGAAAAATAAACCTAGAGAAAACAAGAAACAACTTAAGAAACAACAATTGATACTGATTCTCCTCAACATCTCATTATCTAACAAATTAACTCTATGTTTTTTTTTGTATGTGTCAAAAGCTTAAATTTCTCAAAATGATATAATGCTTACATTAGTGAAGTGATGGATAGGTTTTTAATTTGCTCCTTATCAAAAAACAAATATATTACAATCAGAATGTAAAATATTAAACAGCTGATCAAATGTAAACAAAACAAAAATTCTAATCACTGACACCCTGGTAAATTGTTACATGTAAACAAATGTAAAATGTCAGTAATGGTATGAACTGATTGTTACAGATGACACCTTGCTAACCTCCTGAATTCAAAGACCTCCATACTTGAAAAGTCAGTGACTCTGCAAATTTTAAACCTGAACATGCCATACTGCTTGCCTCTGTGACAAGCCATAAGCATATAACTACCCCTTTCCTACTTGTAACAAATAACGGTAAGAATCATTTTGTAGTTTCTTCTTCTTCTTCTTCCATATAAGAGTTGGGTTCCCGACTGGAATGTTGAAACTCTACGGAACTGCACGTGGTGAACGGTAACAAATATTGTCCCTTAATGACTGTATACAGTAAAAGTTGTAATTTACACTGATTAAAACTATGTACAACGTCATGTCCTGTATTATTGTAGTTTGGTTGCTACAGACTTTGATGCTGAGGAATGTGGACTTCAAAACTGCTAGATTCTAAATAATTTTGTCTTGTTATTTCTAATTTGTATTACTAATTGATGACTGTCTGTCTGTTTATATTTTTAAGCATTTGCCATAAACCCTTTTCATTTTCAATAAAGAATATAATTTGGGACTGAACTATTTGGTAAAAAGAAACCACTGCTCAAGACATGTGTAAATTTAAGGAAATAAAGATCTAGTTTTAAAAGGCTGAGAATTTTTCAGAATGCTTGCAAAACAATCAAACCTGCTTTCATTAGTCTTGTTAAATAGGACAGTAGAATTCATAATTAGTTAAAACTGATATGATTGTGTTCTATAAGAACTACCTATTTATAAACCATTTCCATATTTTAGATGTATATAATGAAGCATACAATATCAAGGGTTTCCTTTCAGCATTATTTATCCAGGAAAATGTCAACTTTGATCTAAACAGATTAAACCATAAAATTCATTTAAACACTTGCTTTGAT
The DNA here is from genome assembly GCA_002080025.1 of Modiolus philippinarum. Taxonomy (NCBI): domain Eukaryota; kingdom Metazoa; phylum Mollusca; class Bivalvia; order Mytilida; family Modiolidae; genus Modiolus; species Modiolus philippinarum. The sequence continues at coordinate 160,792 of MJUU01058115.1, forward strand.
CGTCTTTTTGTGACGTCTTTTTACATTGGTATTCTGGTGCACTCATCTTCAAGTCCTGCCCCACTGCTTGAAAATTCCATTACTTGATCCTAGAAAATTATCCATGAAAAAAATACCTTTCATCCTATTGTTATCCCTACTTTGTATTCTACATACACATGTTCATGTTTCTTTGAAAATAAAATTATACAGTAGTTGTCATTAGACTGTACAGTAACAATGTGAAAAATAACTCAATAAACGACCAAACTTTACAGTTGGCAAAACAAAACATCGACACTGATAACTGATCACAACTCTATAATGTGTTAAGCATCATTATCCTAAATTACATCATTGGCCTGAGCGAGTTTCCATTTCCACAGCAAAAATTCCATTACCTAGCGACCTTTTCCCAGCACTAGATTACTACCCAGGCAGAAGTAAAACAATTGGTCTTCATACCAGATTTCTGATCAAGAATTCAGATTGCTTCATTATTTTGTAAATTTGATGACGGCTTTGTAAATGGCTATCTGTCTATAGCGAAAACAAATTTTAAGCCTTAATGCATGAAATTTTCACTTGGCCAATAGCTATAATTAGCGGACAGATATGTTTTTTTCCTTAGAGGTAATATACAATTAATCCCATTAGAGTTGACTGTGTAGTAATTTACTTCCTGGTCTGACGAAACGATTAAGATAGCACTTGAGAGTGCTGAAAAATTCTATTTTTTACCAGTAGAAAAACACATAATTTCTGTCTCTTTTTTAATCTATCTCTCACATTTTTGATCAAAATAGAATGTAAAACATATTTTAAAGAGTTTACACATTTGAAAATTTCAAATAAATCCAGCAATTTTACTTCACTATAGCATAATTGTTTTGTGTTACAGTAGTTTTTGGTGTATTGTAGTTTTTGGTGTATTGCTTTTTATATATCAACTCTAACATTTGCCTTTTTGGCTTGTCTGAAAGTTCCTATTTGATCGTTGCTGGAAACTATGTTTCTGAACAATGGGTCAAAAGGTAATGATTTGGTAACAAAATGTCTGAGAATGATTCAGCTCTCAACAATCCAACAATGATAATCATCTCGCTGCGTAACTCTGTTTAAAGACAAATCAGCAAAAAAGCAAGAATAGTCGATATCTGTGAACCAGTCAGTTAAGTAACTGAAATGTTTGTAGCTCCAATTACTTCAAAAGCAACAACACTTAGGCAAAAAAAAAAAACATATTGAATTTAAAAATATTTATAGCTAGACAATTCCAGACTGTCACAGGGAAAAATCATCCCTACTAACAAATCCATATGGAAGAGGACCTCCATGATTCAACTTTGAGTAATAAACAGTTTTACATATTGATCAAAATACAAAATTTAATTTATAATGAGATTAGAGGACCACAAGGCAGGAACATAACTGTAGCTATGAAGTTGCTATAGTAGTGTTATTACAGGATTAAACACTCATTTGTAGGAAATTGTCTATGTATAAACTTGATCCAGTAGCTCACTCACAACTTAACTGAATAAAGTGTAAAGTTTGTGAGTGAGCTGCAGGAGTTTATACATACATGATTATATAACAAGAGTGGACCCTAAAAGATGTCTCGCCCGTCCCTGCTTGTCGCTAAAACAGTCATGCACTACTCAAGAGCAACCTACAAGCCAAATATTATTACCATTCCACTTACAGTAATTAAGAAACTATTCTAATCAGAAACACTCAACTTTGTTCACTAGACCATGAAATTGAGGTCAAGGTCAAAAGCCATATGGCAGACTGACATGTACTAACCAAAACCAAGCTATATACCAAATATCATTGACCTATGGCTTGTAGTTATTGAGAAGCAGACTTAAGCAAAGAAACTTAACCTGGTCACTGGACCGTGAAATTGAGGTCAAGGTCAAAAGCCATATGGCAGACGGACATGTGATCTGTGTTGACGCCTTCTTTATTTGCTGCACTATATTTTTTGCGGAGCGAATTAATGGGCAAACGGAAATAAAAAAATATTTCTGTTTGCTATTCATGACGTTGACCAATGAAAATGAAAGTTACAATTACATTTGGAATTATAATTTTGTAAGGCACCCTATATACATTATTCCCATAAGGTTTTGATTTCAATTTGTCTAGAAACTAAAAAAAAAACCAGAAATATAGATAGCTAATAGATACTCCAACAGACCATATATAAATTATGTCAGTAAAAACTGAAATATCACTGGGTAATGGAAAACTGTAATGATGTAATATTTACTGCTCAATATGTCTGTTGTTTTTTATGCTGTCAAGTTTTTTCTGTTTTTGTTTTGTTAAGGAAAGGTCATGGCATTAATTTATTCTAAGTTACATGTGTGCACATGTTGGAAAACACAAAAGAACGAATAATGCTATGGGTGGCTAAAAATTTTAAAATTTATAGTTAATAAACAAATCATTTCCAAAAGGAAACTTTTACACATTATGTAAATTTGGTTCTATTCACTCACTTAATAGACCATAGGAGTTAACTTAATAGGAGTTTTCTATGTATCGTGTGCGTTTTTGTCACATGTACATTCATTCCATATCCTTTCATTTTTCCATTATTGTAAAANAAAAAAAAAAAAACAAAACAAAAAAAAACCAAGAGGCTCTAACGAGCCTGTATCGCTCACCTGGACCATGGCTGACATAGATAAAAGGCATTTCCAATAGGAAAAACAAAACATAAAATTTAGCAGAATACTTTTTTTTCTAAAATTACAGTATTCTTGTTTGG
>MJUU01058115.1:182334-204800 GCA_002080025.1 Modiolus philippinarum
AAAATGGGTCAAAGAATCAAATGGCCGGGTTGCGTTTTGGTGCTTCTAGCTATAAAGTGTTGTTTTTTAGGTTCCCTAATGGGTCTGTGGAAAAACAGGGAAAAAATTCAAAATAATTCCAAAAAGGGAGGTGCACATCTACAATACATGTATATATATAGAAACATTTTGTGAGGTTTCAAAAATGTAGGTTGAAAACTGTAGGAGGAGTTGATTTCACAAAATCAGTATCTCATTTTCCCCGCCCGCCCGACATTCACCATACTATAAGCCGGATTTGCACTCCGTGCAACCCGGCCAAAAATGACTAAGTTCAACAATGTATATTTCTGACAAAAATTAACCAAAATAAAAATCCTTATCACATGCACATCTTCAATATAGGTACAAATGATCTGCAAAATAAAAAACTTCCTAGCATTAAAAGTGTAGGAGGAGTTGTGCGAAAACTATGTACCCTCTATGAAAAATCACCTCAAAAATGACCAAGTTCAACAATGTATATTTTTGACAAAAATGTACCAAAATCAAAATCCTTACCACATGCACATCTTCAATATAGGTACAAAAGATCTGCAAAATAAAAACTTCCTAGCATCAAAACTGTAGGAGGAGTTGCGAGGACAAACTATGTACCCTCTATCACAAATACACTAAAAATGACTAAGTTCAACAACGTATATTTTTGACAAAAATTAACCAAAATGAAAATTCTTACCACATGCACATCTTCAATATAGGTACAAATGATATGCAATATAAAAACTTCCTAGCATTAAAACTGTAGGAGCAGTTGTGCGGACAAACTATGTACCCTCTATGAAAAATCACTAAAATGACTAAGTTCAACAATGTATATTTTTGACCAAAATGTACCAAAATCAAAATCCTTATCACATGCACAACTGTTTCTGAAACTTATTTTACACCTTGTTACATGTATTTTGATCACAGGTAATTTCTATAAATAGAACGTTGCTATCCTTGAACTGTGAGGTTAGATGAACACTCAGTCTGGCAACAGAACATTATTTTCTTTATTATGACGTTTAAATTTGATACCATCAAGCTGTACTTGAGGCATGCATTTTCACATTGTGCCTTGTCCTGATGACGCCCGTTTAGGGCGAAACATGTTGACGAATAAAGTTTCTGCAGTTTACTAAAGTTTTGTTATCATTATGGTATTTAAAAATTAAGATATTAATATTTTTGAGATTGACCCCTTTGGGACCCCATTTATCTCATGAACGGTACATCCGACGTGACATCTGTTGACTTACACCAGATTAGAAATTTTCTCAAGAGTACAAAGAAAGAAACCCCATCAAATTCTGATAAATAATAAAGATTCTACAGCCCAATATATGAAACACCCAATTTGCCCCTTTTTGGCCCCTTTTTTGAAAATGGGAGGGGCCACAATATTAAAAACACACCCAAGCTTTCCTTTTGTGCTAAGGAACATTTTGTCAAAATTTAGTAAGGATTGATCAACTGCAACTTAAGTTATTGACCAAAAACAGAAGTGTCTACAGACGACAACGACAGCACCATACCATTATACAACCTCAAAATTTTTGTGGTCGTATAAAAAGATGTATTTTACCAATGAGGTCTAATGTTAAGCTATGTTCTCCATTTGCAAAAGTGTTTTTGTCTGATCTTATTGAAATGAGCAATCTTTGCAAAGAACTTTCAATACATCATTCCACTACAGTTAAGTAAGATTTGCTTGAAGATAATGAAAAGTATGGTTTTCACATACCGGGCTATGATGTTCAACTATGTTCTGCAATGGAGGCCATGTTTTTTGTCAGATCGAAATGAAATGAGCAAATTTTGGGAAGTACCCTTAGAACATCATTCCCGAAAGTTTTGTTGAATTTGCTTCAGCCGTTTCAGAGCAGAAGATGAAAATGTGATTTTCCCATAGGGTTCAATGTTAAACTATGTTCCTTGCTGGCGGCCATGTTATTTGTCGGATCGGAACGAAATGAGCATTCATTGTGAAGGACCTTTAGTACATCATTCCTGTAAAGTTTGGTTGAATTTGCTTCAGAGATTTCAGAACAGAATATGAAAATGTGATTTTTCCCATAGGGTCCAATGTTAAACCTAAGTTCCGTGCTGGCAGCCATGTTTTTTGTCTGATCAGAACGAAATGAGCAATCATTGTGAAGGACCTTTAGTACATCATTCCTGTAAAGTTTGGTTGAATTTTGCTTCAGTGGTTTCAGAGCAGAATATGAAAATAAGATTTTTCCCATATGTCCAATGTTAAACCTAAGTTCCGCGCTGGTGGCCATGTTTTTTGTCGGATCGGAACAAAATGAGCAATCTTTGTAAAGGATCTTCCAAACAACATTCCTGTAAAGTTTGGTTGAATTTGCTTCAGTTGTTTCAAAGGAGAAGAGTTAACGGACGACGGACGGACGGACGGACGGACGGACGGACGGACGGACGACGGACGGACGCCAAGTGATGGCAATAGCTCACACTGACCATTTGGGTCAGGTGAGCTAAAAATTAATACATTACCGATGTCATTTTTGAGATACAAGTGTTTTCAAAATATGGCAGGGAAACTGAACTACTCTGCATTTTTCATAGGTATGTTTATCCAATAATGAATGTGACAAAATAACACCAATTGAATAAAATTTTGTCATAATGCTCCAAAAAAGATGTATAAAATGAAATTATAGAAAATAATTAGGGGGTTACTGGGCAAAAATTCCGTAAATCTGACAGAAATAGCAAACAGCCTAATCTGAATCTAAACTCCATATACTCCAGCCCTTAAATAATAATGGGCTATATATATATCCATAGGTGGGAGTAACAGAAATTTTGTTATTTTCATATGCACAACTAACTGATGGATATAGAAACAGCATTCATTTGACCTCTGGCACAAAATATAATCAAGAATCCATTAAATTAGCAAAATACTAAGAACAAGCATGGTTCAGTAAGAAAACAGACATGCATATGGTATACCTATATTAAACACAGACAATTATTACTGTAAAATTGTTCTGTGGTAAAATCAGAAATATTTACACAAAGGAAGCATGTGGAAAACTATTACATTATATTACATGGTTTTATCAAGTCTGACACTTCTTTAAAGCTCATTAAATCAAAGGCATTCAAATACACAATGTTTTATAAAGCTTTGGGCAAACTCTGTTAAATTTTTCTGTTTGTTTTTAAATCCTTTTTTCCCTAAATAATTGTTTTGATCAAAGATTATTCATTATAACAGAAATCAAGGAGTGTACTTTTGTACCTCTTTGATTCTCAATTAGAAGCTTGCAAAATAAGAGCTATATAAATTCAAAAGGATATTTTAACCAACCTGGGCCACCAAGATTTCAAACATATTACAATACTTGGTTATAAAAAATACATACAATCTCTTAAAGCTCACCTGAAACAAAGTGAAATGTAAAGCAAGAGGCTCTTAAGAGTCTGTTTTGCTCAGCATAGACAGTCCACTATATACCTCAACCAAGACCTCAACATTTTCAAGTCTGTTAATACAACTGGGTGTTATCTGGTCAAGGTTTTAACTATTTTCTCTGCTGGTGGCTATTGTGTAAGTTAAACAGACCCAAGGGACAAAATTTTTAAAGGGCAACAAAAACATACTATGATGACCAAATTTGATTACAATTATTAAAACTTATCTTATGGTTTCGTCAGAGAAGACCTCCGAATGTTTTTCCATGGGGTCAATCTTTAAAATCTTTTATTCTTGATGTTTACCACAGGTGCCCATATTAGATGAGATGCATTAAATCTGCTGGACCCTATTTGTAAAGGGAACTATCCACAAACCATAAACGTAGGTTTGATAATAAATGAATACATAATTTCAGATGAGTAGATCTTTGTATGATTTCCATACAAGGTCCAAATAACTAAGTACCGAAGTTACTGTAAATTTAAATTCTGCATATGCGCATTTCGACAACTTATGTCTCTTCAGTGCAGATAAAATCTAAACGTTTGGAAGACCATAAACTCGAAGATGTTTAGAACTGATAGAGAACAAATTAATGATTAATGAGTAGATCTTTGTATGATTTCCATACAAGGTCCAATTAAAAATTATGTTCCTTTCTGGCATACATCAAAGGACTGTTGTGACAATGTTTGGTTCCTCTTTGGTTTCAAAGCAAAGAGAAGATCTTGGAATATATTTCCAAATAGTCCACTTCAATGTTAACCTTCCCTGATGACTGTTACTTTGGATGAGGTACAAACCCTTAGGGTCCAACATTAAACTATGTTCCACACTGGTGGCCATCTTGCGTGGGATGCCGACTTGCCAGACACAATTTTTAAACGCTATTGTGTCATAGTCCGGTCCTTACTGATCCAAGAGTTTCACAGGAGATCTCAGAAGAGTTTACAAATGACTAATAACAGATACACAGTCCTCCATAACAATAAAACAATTTTTTGAACTTCTGTTATTATTTGTATTGTAACCTTGATCTTTGACCTACAAACCTCAATATTACCAACCCAAGAGTTTCACAGATCTTTGAATGAAAGTTTACAAATGACCAATGACAGATACAGTCTAATCCATCACAATAAAACCAGTTTTGAATTTCTGTTGTTTTTTTTGTATTGTAACCTTGACCTGTGACCTACAAACCTCCATATCAATAAATTTGTTAATATCTAACCATGCAGGGCAAGTGTACCTTCAGTTTTGTTTGGACTTAACCTTTCATTATTTTGATATCTTGTAGAAATTTCAAACAAACCTGACAAAAACTGCAGATTCCCAAAAGAATGTTGCATATCTATCTATATACACAGTTGTCAGTTAAAAGAAGAAAAATTAGCATGGAATTTATACATAGCTTCTCTTTTATTAGATATATAGAAATAAATATTATGGAAAAATGATTGTTTAACTATGTCTATTGCATTTGAGACCGATCAATCATAGAAAAATGATTGGTTTGTATGTCTACCGCTATCACCAAAGTCAAATTGATCATAGAAAACTGATTGCAAAGACAAATTACACAAAGTGTATAAATAATGCTAAATGACCCTTGTTGATAACAATAATGATTAATGACTGGTCCCCTGACATCTGTTATATAACATGAGAGAACCAGTCTAACAGTTTCAGACTAATTTCATCTTATTTACAGCTGATGCGATGTTTCTGCAGAATTCACAAGAGTTTCTATGATGAAAATGACCAGTCAACTGTATTAGCTACAGACGTTCTAAATTACATTGTAGCTATAGTTTGTCTATCTGATTAAACACTATATAAATTGTAAAATTCTGCTTTCTCATAGCTAAACTGTAGATACTTATTTCAGTATTTGTGAATTTTGTTGACAAGGAATACATGATTTACTACACTGAATATGCTGCCTGCTGATTTGAATGCTATCACCATGTCCATGCTACCTACTTGTTGGTACAGTGGCAAAGGCAACAAATCACAATTTTGTCTGCTACTGGTTATCAAGTTGGTAATGTAACAAGGCAACAACAAATGACAATACTGTCTGCTACCTGTGGCAAGGCAACAACATATGACAATACTGTATGCTACCTGTGACAAGGCAACAACATATGACAATAATGTCTGCTACCTGTGGCAAGGCAACAGAAAATGACAATACTGTCTGCCACCTGTGGCAAGGCAACAACATATGACAATAATGTATGCTACCTGTGGCAAGGCAACAACATATGACAATACTGTCTGCTACCTGTGGCAAGGCAACAACATATGACAATACTGTATGCTACCTGTGGCAAGGCAACAACATATGACAATACTGTCTGCTACCTGTGGCAAGGCAACAACAAATGACAATACTGTCTGCTACCTGTGACAAGGCAACAACATATGACAATACTGTCTGCTACCTGTGGCATGGCAACAGTAAATGGTAATACTGCCTGCTACTGGTCATCAAGTTGGTACTGTGACAAGGCACAACAACAAGTGACAATATTGCCTGCTACTAGTTATCAAACTGGTACCGTTGCAAGGCAACAACAAAAAGACAATGATGACTGCTACTGGTTATCAAGGTAGTATTGTGGCAAGTGAACAACTAATACCAATGTTCACTGCAACTGATTATAAAGTTAATAATGTAGAGAGGCAAAAACAAATGACAATGCTGTGAGATACTGGTTATCAAGACTGAATATGGCAACGCAACAGCAAACAATAATGCTGCCTGCTACTTTTTCTTTTATGTTAGGACAATGGCAAGGCAACAACAAATGACAATGCTGTCTGCTACTAATTATCAAAATTATGGTGCTCTGGCAAAACGACAATGCTGCTTCGTACTAGTTCTCAATTTATTACAGTGGCAAGGTAAGTTAACAACAAAAGACAACGCTGCTGGTACTGGTTATCAAGTTAGTGCATCTCCTGTCATGTTGGAAATTATATGCTCAAAGTAAAACCTGAAGCCAGGAACAAGTTGAAATCTGATAGTTAAGGAGAGACCACAGTCGAGACCACGCAATTCAAGATAATAGTCTAATGTACATGATGTAAACACGGCAGTCACAAGTTACAACATGATAACATTATACTGGTCTTCCAACTCATGATAGAGGTCACACAATAAATCTGAATAAGTCAAAACTAACATGCAAGTATTTCACTAGGCAACAAAATCAAAAAGCTAAAATTTTCTACAAAAAATTTGGAATCTAATGACTTCAAACCTCTAAATAATTATTAGACTGAAACAACTTTAACATACCATGACTGAACCACTCCAATCTTTTCTTCAAAATATGTTAAGGACTGTATATAAATAGGACTGTATGATATCTTCAATGCTATCAAATTATTCAGAACTTGGAATTTTCTGAATTTTATCTCTCAATATTAAGGATCAGGACTTTCTGAATCATCGAGTTTTAATGTTCTTCCTTCATTTTATTGAACAGGGACTCCTTTCCTGGAAGAATAGAAACAGTTACAAATGCCATTAAAGTACTTCTGTAATAACTCTGGGAGTCAATTACTATCTTCTGTTATGTAAAAATGATGGTCCATTACACAAATTATTATCAGACAAATCTTATTGTGATAAAACTTTCTCTAGACTGCACTTCAGCTCACAAATGACTTTTAATTTGTCAAGAGTGGCTAGTCAACTGGTACCTTTAAATTGAATGTTTTTACTGTCTACTGGTTTCTAAATGTTAAACAGAACAGGCCATAATTCTTTGACATTAAAGTATATCTAATTTCCCTGCTGTAATTTTGTCTATTTTGAGCATGATTTAGTAGACTTAAAATAATTGCTGCAGTAAATAAATTAAAACAATTGGTATACAGACTATATATGAATTCCTTTGGTAAACAGTTCACAAGTAATGTTGTTAGAATAAGAAGTTGAAACCACAATATGCATGCTCTTTGTAGAATTTAAAAGCTCATGAGAGCTTGCGTCTTCTCCTAATTTGACTCTATCGAAATTAAATAAGTTTTTGTAAAATGATATTTTCATACATGTATAACACATGAACAGTATTTTCTGATTTTTTAGAGAATGCTGAAATGATAATATGATGGGGACTTGGAATAACCATGGAGGTATTATATTGACAAATAATACCTCCATGGAATAACTGAGGGCTTTAAACATGTGAACTAATTTCAGTGATCTCACAAATACTACTACAAACATTACATGAGGTCACAACAGTTTGAGCATCAAAAAATGCAAAACTGAACTTATTCTGGACTAAAATAAAAGAAAGATCAATCCTGGAGCTGTAGAAAGGAATTCATTGCAGCACGATAAGCTTGTTTAGTACATTAGTGTATGACAACGAATAATATTTCAGTTCCTGAATGACCAAAATCGGACAAAATCCAAATGCAGAATCTTTTGAGCATTTTTTCAACAGCTACTAGCCTTGAAACTAATTTTATAAACGATACTGTAGTCTTCATTAAAAGGATCCTGCCATTATATCTTATAATACAGGATTCTCCGACTCAACCCCATTTTATCTAATTGAGAGTAAAGCTGACAAATTGTACCCTTATCTTATTTTCTTTACTTACAGCTAAATAGTTACATTTCTGACAGATTAGTATACTAATTACCTCCCCTAATTTCCTGTGAAGCTTGTTCACACCCCCCAGTATAAGTGATAACTGACAGATGTACTAGTAGGGAGGCTGACCATACAATTATCTAAAACAAACAAATTTCATCACTAAAAAAATATTTGCCAAATAATCAGCTGGTCAAATTGACCTACTTATAGTTACCCAGATAGACAGTAAGTCTCCAGTTTGTACAGAGTAAAGGTACCTTGTTTGTTTTCTATGTTAAATGAGCCACAAAAGAACAAGTGGACTTTACAGTAAACCAGATGATAAATATCCACACCCTGCAATGTCACCACACAAATTCATAAATATTGATATTCAATCATTTCATGTTCATACCAAAAATATGCCAAAATATGCAAAGTTAATATGTAAAAATGGAATTTTTGTGGTAGTTTTATTTTCACTATTTTGAGATTAGGGACAAAGCATAAAAATAATTCTGTCACAAATATTTTGATACAATTGAGAGATTAAGTAGCTTGACAAACAATTGAGAATTCAAGTGAAATGAAATTTATTTTGAGGACTGCAGAAAAAAAGATGGCTCGAAAATTAACCCTGTTAACCGTACAGCAAACCTTAACTAAAACACATGATGTTAATATGTTATTTGATCTGACCAGACAGGGAAGACTCATTAAAATCACCTCTATATTTTTTCTAACTACTGAAGCTGAAGAAGTTAACAAGATGATAATTGACCAGTACCCTTCCATCACACCCCTGGCTATAATACAGACATGATCGTACACTATAATTATCCATCAAGACTGAGAACAGGATAGCCTGTGGTCTTACATTCATCACTTACTCATACTTTAATTCATATAGTAAGCTATATTTTTATTGCCGTACCTTACAATTGCTGGAGTTAGCTTTAATTGTCTAATAGTTTTAACTTGACATCAACAAAAGTTCAAGTAAATGGATAGACAATAGTTTACTAATTGTTGCCTCATGATAGTTCAGTATGTTGAATTGATTCTTCGTTTGGTCAATTATTTTGGTCCCAGTTTCCAAAGAAAAGAAAATCCACATACTTATGGTGAAAATTGATGTTGTTAACAGTCACCGGAGGTGTAAGATGAAATAAACAGAGAAAAAATTTAAAAAATCAGACAATTTTTCTTACAATTACTTTCTCACATAAATTTAATAAAAATGTCTCCTGATAACCTGAATCTAAAAATCAATTATTAACCAAGGTGATAACTATATACTCTATATATAACTATAGTCTCTGTAATAATTATTTTTGTTATGTTTTGTCATCATGTCCTCAATGGACCCTTGATTGGTTAATAAAGCATATTCTATTCTATTCTATACAAGGGATATAAATCTGCTGTTACCCAACGATCTGGTCACCTCGAGGTACTTTGATGGTAAGGGGAAACCATTCACTGTATGTACCGAAATCGTGGTATTTTTGATAACAGTTCGGTTAACTTATTGGGAAGGCCGCTTACGATACGAATGATATGGCTCTTATTTTAACATGTGGAATAAAAAATTATTATTGGACTTCCCTTGGTGAAAATTTTATATTGCACAATAAAAAATGCATTAAGTTTTTCAGAATAAATCATTAAATTTATTCTGATTATTTCAATTTCCTGTTTTCCTCGATTAGCGAGCTCTTTGGTAAGGGCGGCCAAGTTGGAAGGACCAAATAACTCTAAAATATATCACAATAAGAATTATAATGCAAGCAGAATATCGCAATACTTATCGTTTTCCAAAAACGTGCATCGTTATACCCCTATTTGATGGTTACTCAAAAGATGTATTATAATTCAAATAATTTGTTAATTGAAGTTTTCGCATCCACCATAAACTTAGGGCAACAGTTTGTCATTTGAAGAAAATCTTAACAAGTTTAAAATTTCCAATTTCTGTCACCATTTTTTTCCTTTCATAGCAACAGTCTTAAGCTTAAGTCAAGCAGAATTCCAATACAACATTTCTGAAGAAAATTTACAAAGTTTGAAGCAGTTTTTTGCTTTGCATTTGTTGATTTTGTTCATTTATGCTTACTGTGGTTTATTGGCTAAATATTTCATTTCTTCTGTATATATTTTGCCTTCTAAAAAGAACTTCTGCATTCATGAAACTCACTGCAAACTATGATTTCTGGGAGTTTGGGGTGAAAATCCCATAAGGGCTTCAAAGTTGCATTTAAGAGACACAAGAACTCTTTTTTATTCACTACAAATGAGCGCAATTGCATATAATCATACAAATAACAAACATTACACCAAAGCCCATGTCACCCCTGTTAAGCAAAATGCCCATGGAACTTTTCAAAGGTTAGAAGGTTTGGTTTTCATTATTACTATTATAAGACATATGTATTATTTATTTATTATCTACATCTAAATGACAATTAGATATAAACAATGATATAACAATACTAAAGGTGATGATTATTACCCTTAGGGACACTTGTAGGTGACATAATAATAGTAAACATCAAAGTCGATATCACACTGGTATCTCACTGCAGTCAACAATAACAATTAAGGGCCTGCAATCTGTCCATTAACATAATAACAATTAGGGGACACCCATTTTAACCCTTTCATCTGATAAAACATTAATATGACAATCTAATTTATAGTTATGGTCACAGGAATTATGTAACATTCTCTTTTAATCTTCCTCAAGATGTACATACATTTTTTTTTTCATTCCCTCCCCTTTCAGGTGATATTACAAGGTGTGTTCCTTTATTAACTAGAAAAACTGTGAGCAAAGCTCACTAATAAATACCCCCAAAACTCCATTTGATTCCAGAAATTATAAAATGCATGGGTGTTCCATGGAACACATGTGTCGCCTGCACTATATATATGTAAGAATTCTTGTGTTCAAAATAGAATTACAAAAACCAAGTCGCACATCTTAATTATATACAGAAGCATGCATTCCTCCATGTTTTATAGAAAAATACAGGGCCATTTATTAGGAGTTGAGGACAATGGCGGCATATCCTTAGACTCCAATAAACTAAAATGACAAAGTCCAAAAATAGCCTAAAATCTGTAAAAAACAAAATTAAAGAAAAACAAAATGCATGGTGCACATCTTCAATATATACTGAAGCATTCCTGCAAGTTTGGTTGAAAAGTGCCAAGCGGTTTAGGAGGAGTTGCGGATAATGGAGCAGAGACTGGCCAGACACCCAAATTGGGTTCATACATTTTTCATACCTTCTTTTTTTGCAACAAATCTTATGAAATTCTGTTAGAAAATATACATTGATTTTTTGGAAAATGTTATATTTTCTGAGAAATCATAGATAACTTAGTTTTTTATTCTCTGATTATCAAATACTTCTTAAATAAACACATCCGAACTACACAATAATGTTACCATTTCTATTTCCCTAATATAAAAACAGCTCAAGTTACTTCAAGGAAAGGAAGAATCATTTTCTATTGTAGAACTGTAACAATACATTCCAGTTCATCAAATAAAGAAAGATTGCCAATCAGAATATAGACTGCTTTACAGATATTTACAACAACATAACGGAAGAATTCAGACTCCATATCCAATACAACGTTGACCCTACCATCCAAGTTAAAGAGAAATCAGACAAATAACTCCAGTATTAACAACTCATAACTTATAATTATTTCTACAATATACAAACTATCAAACATCTTGTAATTTCAATTTCATCAACCATTTCTTACATAATCATGACTTTTCTCATCCTTTGATGTATTTTGTGGTGCATACCTGAAACATGCATGAATTTCGTTTCTTTTGATCCCGAATACATATCCTGTATTCAACACTATGAATTTGTCAATTACACAAAGGTTTGTTTTGTTTATGCCTCAATTCCATGGCTGAAATGAGACACAATAAGCCAGCTGTAGCTGTAATTAACAAGTAATTAATTACTATCTTTGAAGGTGCAGTCACATAAGCTTCAAATCAAAAAGATTCTCCTGTTTGAGTTATCTCCCCTCGATAAGTTATTTACGAGTAAAAATGGTACTTTTTGCATTTATGCACTAATTAGCTTCCTTAACAAATATTTTCCACTTTTTGTACATAATTTTTGGAGATAGCGCATTCTAATTCATTCTATATTCATATATCTGACTTTTTGCATTATGAAATGATCCAAAGAGGTTACTTTTAATTAGGCCTCTTTCAACAGAAGGAATGTTTTTGTTTTCATGCAATTTTGTAATGGATATAAAATGTATGTACATTTTCTAGTACAATATAACGTTATTCATTAGAACCTTTTAAGATAACAACCAATCTGTTACAACAATAGGCTCACATAATTAGCAATGAAGGGATATGGAGTAAATGCACACAAGATAAGTCTCTACAAATATATGGTAAAACAAAGCAATGAAATACTTTTACTGCTGTTCTTCATCTTGAAGTCACCATGAGCCTGAAACACTCGTCTAACTCGCATTTCTTAACTAAGGATTTTAAATTATGACTGCCAGCATATGCAAGGTACATAACATCAAGTCCACTTTTCAAACATATAATATCAAGGTATATCTCAATTTACAATTTGTACTGGAAAAACAGAAAATTATGTGATCATTGCATAGTAAAATCAATTCAGTTTAGTTGGTGGCATATTTACATACATTTGCACTGGCATGCAGAGAGTTGAAATGTAAATGAAGAACATGTACATGCTGACAAAGTTCCATCAGTCCTTCAGTGGTTGATCCAGGGGGCAGGGTGGCCCATGCCTCCTTAGGTTGTAAAAGTTTTAAAATTCCTAAGTTTTTTTTTGTAAAATTTGGTTGTGGGCCTCTCCTTATGGAAAAATTATGGGTTGAGGCCCCCTTAGCAGAAAGTCTGGATCTGCCACTGTCCATTGATAATTTTTTTATAAGATTTTTTTCTGGATCAACTAAATTTGTTGTCCAAAGATAGTTAGAAGTTTATAAATTTTGTCAATAGAAGTAAAGCTTGGTTGGAATTCTACCTCCAGAGTTGGTAGATCCAGATATAGTAAATACAGCAAAGTGAGAAAGGGAGAAAAGTCAGAATACAAAGAAATTCGTGGTTAAGTACAGGTTGATTTATATTGTAACATTAATGATTTATACCAGGTAAAACAGGAAAATACAAGGGTGGACATACTTTTTAGACATTAATTTAAACAAACAAATGAGATTTCTTTGAAGCATATTATCTATGACACACCATGTTATTTACGAGGATACACAGCCATTGTGTATCTTTTGATACAAGTTCCTTGCCAATTGTTTATATGTGAATTGCACTGAAATCCCATCATCATTTTATTATATAAAGAGAAAGGACTCCATTAACTCCTTTTAATAAACAAATTAAGTATATAAAAGATGAAAAGCCAGACTTATGACACTTGAACCTCACAAGCTAGCAACAGATTTATATATCTAATAAATAAACACTAAATCTCACTTCTTACAAGGGTAACATGGGTGAAAAAAAAACACAATATTTTATGTATGTATGTATGTATCAATGAATAACAAGCTAAATTCCCCTAAAAATAAATACTGAAATATGTAACATGTTTAATACAGGATGTTGTGGTCAAACAAAAAAAATGGACATGTTCAAATAGACATGTTCTTTATATTATCAAAGTAAAAGAATACATTGCCAAACATTATGAATTTCATTGGTACATGTCGCTTCTATGTAGTTACTATTACCAGCAACAGCTAGTTACAAAGATCTCATTTATAGTCTTTGATAGTTGAAGAAGGACTGTAGTATATCAATTCAAAGTATAGAATATGGATCATCAAACAATGGCAAGGATCGAAGGCCAAGAATGAGGAGGTTGACATGCAAAACAGAAGAGGAGGTAAGGGGTGAAAAGAGGAGTTGGTAATGTAGGTGAGAGATATTGATCCAGTGGATTGGTAGGTAGTAGAATGGGAGGAGAAAGGTTGGACATCTCCATACAAGTGCCTTGCATAATATGTTGGGTAAAGAAATTTGTGGTTAAGTTAAAAAATTTTGAACTTGGTCATCTCAGGGTAATTACAAAATAGAGATTAAAAAAAAATCACAGGTACATATCAGTCATGTTTGCACCTATGATGAGAGTAGAAATATTTGTATTTATTTTTAATTGAAAACATGCTTGTTTACCCAACAATTCCAGAAGATTTCTAATCCATGATTAATTGATGATCTTTTGGCAGATAAAGAGTTTTAAATTTCTAAAACATGATGTATATTTGTTCAATCACCCTTCTGTCTACTTTCAAATCTGAGAAAAAATGCAATTTGCCAATTATCTATAAACAAGCAGGACTGATTTCTACTAACAACCACTAAAACACATCA
The DNA here is from genome assembly GCA_002080025.1 of Modiolus philippinarum. Taxonomy (NCBI): domain Eukaryota; kingdom Metazoa; phylum Mollusca; class Bivalvia; order Mytilida; family Modiolidae; genus Modiolus; species Modiolus philippinarum. The sequence continues at coordinate 196,835 of MJUU01058115.1, forward strand.
TTACACCTTTCTGTCAAAATTCTTGTTCAAATCCAAGATAATTCCAACAAAAAATAATTGAAATGGTTAACCTCACAAGTAAAATTGGCATTGCATATGCAGTAGAAAAATGTCCTTCACTAAACGGTTTTGTGAACAATTTTGTGAACAAGTTTTGACTAAACCCTGGATTGACTAACTGATAGTGTTATGGGTGCCTCTTGCAGAGCATGGCATGCTTTGCTTACCCTTCCGGGGCACCTCATGCCGCTTTTTTTTTTACGGGCACAAGTGCCTATGCTTCCTGATGTCACTGCTGGTTTTTTATGGGTACAGTTGCCTATGCTTACCCTTCCTGAGCACCTGATGTGACTCCCGGGTTTAAGTGCCTAAGTTCTAAATATGGTGGTTTTTTTATATGTGCTTTGTGGCTATCTCATGTCTGTGTATCTGTATTCTTGATATTGCCTTGTCTCTAACTTTAATTTTTGTACTAGCCACATCCTTTGTTAACCTTCAGTATTCTACTGCTGGTGTTTTATTCTGGTGTAGAACTCCTACAAAGTATGGTAGCAATAAGCATGAACACAGACATGTTTTAACTCAATTAATTTAAGTCCTGACCGATGGTATGCTATAAGAAAGGGGAATTCCCTTATAATCTAATTATAAAGGAACAGCTGTTTAATTGTTAAAATGTGGCATAATTAATTAATTCAGACTGAAATGGACATTAATTAAGGGTATGTAAATTACAGTGTAGATTGATACAGGCCAAACACCAACTTCACTCATGTCAAAACTTCATCATTATATAAAATTGGTATGGAGGTTCTCATTTATAGATTATGTACATACATGCAAGTATTGTTGTCCACAGGAAGGAAAAATAACATCGATACATGGCATTCATTATTCCAACAAACACATGACTCTTTAACTGTAATTACATTATAGGAAATTTATTTCAATATTTAACCATGCTCAGCTAGACATGAAATATAGGTTAATCAGAATTACTCCATGAGAAGTGCCTACATTCTTACAGGAACATGACAAAAAACAGTTCTTCAGAATGTGCCAAGAAACATCATACTATAATTTGAAAATGATCTGTCCATTAGAACCAAAGTTATGGTGTCCTAGGACACAAAAATACCCAATTAAACACATTTTTGCCCCTTTTTCTAAAGCATGCGGGGTTAGGAACATAAAATTAGACCCCAGGCTTAAGCATGTGCTGAGAACCTCATACATGTACTTCATTTTAAAATGATCCTTCCATTTGAACCCAAGTTATACTGTTTACAAATGTCGATGCTGACAACTGGGCCATACCATAATATCACTGCAAAATTTCAAAACATTTTTGCAATTATTTTTTTTACCTCTCCCTAACAGGGGGTCTCAATGGGGAATCTCTTTCCTGAAATGCAGTAAATTTTTTTTTAACTTTCCCGTTCCAGAGTGGGTAAATATCTTAAAGAGGCAATCTTTTCTGGTTTCTTTGGCTCTTTTTCATTGGTTCCTGTTTCAGGCCACTTCCCAATTTCCTGCTTTCTTAAAAAGGCCAATCCCGCTTGCGGCTTATATCCCATCACCAAAGACCAATGCACATATATTCTCAATCTTGTTGTAATGATAAACTTCAGTATCCGTGAATTATTTCTAAAACTAAAAACAATGTTTAGATACTGTACAACCTTTTTTCCAACATTTTTTTTTGCTGAATTCAATAACAATTTTTGCAAGTTTCATCCTCATCCTCATCCTGATTAAATTTGTGTCAAGATGTGCAATGTATGCATGTGAAAAAATAAACATCCACAGATACAGAATTTTTATCTTGTACAATATACACTAGGCTGTATGACAAGTTCTTATGTAACATAAGCATTAATTATCAAGTTCATATATATCTATTGACACTGATTTAGTTTTATATGCTGATTTCATCAAAGTTAATCATGCATAAAATATAGGTCAAATTACTAAGATGTTGTTTGCTCAGTTTTTCAAATTAAAAATGTCTGGACATGAAACATAAATATCTAATCTCTGTATATATATATTCAGCATAATACTAAAACAAATAGCTGTACTCTGATGTGATGGAAGTTTTTAATCTCTACATCAGAAATTATCCACATAGATTAAAATAAATAATGATACTTTGATTAAATAATACTGATATGTCAATGAAACTGATCTAATAAATGTAAATATAAACATATCCTGAGAATAGATGAAACAACATCTATTGGAAAAGGTTATCTAATTCTGTTTTTTTTTTTTGCTTGGTTTTCATCTTCCTTATTCCTTCATTCTACTTCAAAATTCAATTTGATTGAAATCTTATCATTATCCAATGAATGAGCCAGAGATCCAGGCTCCGGGTCCAGGCTAAAGCAACAATTCTAGACAAATTATTTTATTTGCTTGCACGTCAGTTTGTCACACCAAGCTCAAGCCTTGTAGAATTGACTCTACATACTGTGGATAAAAGAAGTATTTTTTAATGTGGCATGTTTCACTTTGCTGTTTTTGAAGTTAAGCTGAATAGAATCAGGACTTAACAGAACAAACAGTAATTAGCTAGGCTATGGAATAGCCTAGCTATATAGATAGTTCTTGGGGTGAAGTGAGGAGTACGCTTGCGCAGTGAGGAGAACTCATGCGCAGAAGATTATTGACCAATAGGAATTTCAGATTCTCGAAAATCAAAATGGCGTCCAGTTTCGTCCTGATAAAACGGGGCGCGGTTTAATTTTTCTGTTTCCGTGTGGAAATTGAAAAGTATTATAAACATTTACTATAGGTGGTACTGGGAACAGGTTTGTAGAGGATGATGGGATTGGTATTGCAATATCGCTTAGCCAGATTTATAAATATAGACATGATAAAAAGAATAAAAACAGTAATGTGTAAATTTAAAACCAGAAGTTAATAAATAAAGATGAGGTATTGTGCAATAATCAATAATAAAAGACTTTTCAATTGTGTTAAACAAAGCGTGATTGTAGTTTGTGAAGATACTTAGGCAACGGAGAACCGAAAGGTGGAAAGAGATAGCATTGCGTTTTTTGCGGAAGAATAAAGAGCTACCCTAGGAGAATGCAAGAACAAAAACAAAAAAACAAAAGCACGAAACTACTTTGAGTTGCTGCATGTTGGCATAAAATTAGAGGTTTGGTCGAATCAGTGACTGGTTTATCACATGTGCAGACCAACATCACGNTATCTTGGTACGGGTGTGCGGACGGTAAAATTTAAACCAACCCTATTCATATATTTTGCCAAGGTAAAAAGGGAGACCTTTTCATATTTTGTCTGAAATTTTGCAACCTATTCATATATATTTGTAAAGTGTAAAGATTATATGGATAAAGTTATTTTGCTTATCTGAAGATTAATTTTGCAGTTGAAATTTGCAACCTTATGAATTGTCCCAAGTGGAAATCCAGACCTTAGTCGATATATCTTAACCTTATCATATATTTCAGACCTGGAAAAACAGACCCTTTTGGGCCGCACATCCGTACCTACCTTTATATAGGTAGTTACCCCCCCCCCCCCTACGTGACCAACAGAAGAAATTACAAAGAAGTACCGAGAAAGGCTTACTTCAAGTATTGATTTGAGTATACAAATACATCATGAGCCACCTCACCCTTGTCAATCAAACACACAATTTTCTATCCAAGGGTATTCCATAGCCTAGCGTATCGTTTTTATTTCATAAAAACCATTATCCGATTTATATCATCCACTTATGTTTATAAAGTCCACTCGTGTTTTCTAGTTAAAAGTCTTTAATCAGAGGCCATATAAGATGTTATGAGACATACAAGGAAATAAACACAGCTTTAACTAATAACCAGAAACCTTAAAATAGACTGAGGTACAAATAGAGACATAACTTGTTAATGAGGGATTAGTGTTTGATAGTTATTATTACTTGACATTTGTAATTAATCTATCAGTGGTGTTAATTAGAGACTTGAGAAGATTGCAACAAAATGATAAATCATTTTCTAAAAATCCCCCTATTTAATTAGACACCATGATGTATATTCCATGAAATCTGAACCATTGCCCATATTAAGTTTTTTTTTCTGGTATCACTTGATGTGTTTTGACTATTGGTTAATTTCCCATCTCAATATTTGAATCCCATGACAATAGCAGCATCAAGATTACATGGGGAATCTTTTTTTTTCAATCCAGGGCAGGCATTGATATATTGTACATTACAAAATTCAACAGATGTCAATAAAACTAAACCCCAGCAAAATATGCATTATTATGTGTTATTAATTTCACATAATATCAAAATAACTGTATAGCAATGGTTGAATGGTAACAGAATTTTGTATTGGACTGGATGGTGCCATGCTCTGCATATGGAAAATAAAAATCCTGACATCAGAGGTGCGTGTGGTCATATTTAATTGTACAATAGAACGCACCCTGATTCAATGTTCTTCTATTTACTCAGCAAATTATATAATGAAATTTAATAACATGCATTCTAACATTCCTCAACAATTAAACATACATGTTTTCAACCTATTTACAGGTTTTCAAATTTCCCTGGTAATAAACATTTAAAGTGTCAAAGTTTTTCCTGACAGATACACATCATGTTTCTACAGACTCATACCTCTAATTTTTTCCATGTCCAATTACATGTATCCACTTACATTAAATAGCAGATAATATTTGCATGTTATGGTGACAATCTACACAAATATTGAACTTTTCTTTATAAAACATTCAAATTAAATTTGTGAGGTTCTTTTAAGGTAAAATTCCACAGGATTGACTTTTAGTTTGGTTACAGGGACCTAAAAACTCATTTTTATATCATTTTCTCTCAAATACAATCCAAAAAAACCTTAATTTGTTATTTTATTTGAGTCTAAATTTTCATTTATTACTGCTTCAAAAACCTTTTTTTCAATTTTGCTTCATTTTCCCTGCTATATATTCATTTATACAAGATATGCACAAAAACTAGAGGTCATACAAAATTTATGCATAAAAGTCTCTCATTTAAACAATCTTTGGAATTTTCACCTTTTTTTAGATGGCCATAATTTTTGGCTATTTGGTTACTTAATGTCATATTCTAAGTTTTAACTATTTTGCATTCTCATCACTGCACACTTCATTGTGAGCTTAATTTCAAAGAAATAGAACTAGCCATTGCCACTACTTTTGTGACATCAACATTAAATATCTCGCCAGGTAGCTAATCTTGCCATGCACAGCTTTTCTGCTACCTTTACATACCTTGAAACAGTCGTTTGAAATCTAATTCACTGTTTGAAATCATCACATATTTGATATAACAGAGAACCATAATAATTATCAAAAATGTTTTGTTAGTGGCGAGATTGGGCACCTGGCAAGAATGGGTTCTCAGCCAGTAAACTTGATTTTTTTTTTTCGTATCATAGCATCGACAAAACAAAGAATGATTTGTTTTTGCGTTGTCAGTAGTATTCATCTCAATTGAAAACCTGTACAGTCTACTCGATGTCAAGTTACAATTTGACCAGCAGCTTGTAAAACTTAATATAATGACAAAAAGAAGAACAAAGAAACAATCATTACCTTACAGTATTCTACATTTATTTTTTTTCCTCAACAAACGCTGAAATGTTCAAGTCAGATTATTCCTCAGTAATGACAGAATTTTGAATTACTGCCTACCCCACCAACAAATGAACAAAAACTGGTAGGGAAAAACTGTAACTTTTCTGTCATTAAGTAATCGTTAAATAATAGGGATGATGTTTTTGACTGAGTGCTAATGTAATGCATTGTGGGATACATGACAAACTAACGACTACAACAGCTGAAATAATCGTCTCATCTTGAACGCCATCTAAATTAACCATACATTCTTTGTAGAGAGAAAAAATCAGAACAAGTCTGGCATTGTTCCCGACCCTCTACAGAACAAAGTATACCTGCCGGTGAAGATCACAGAGTTTTACATAAGTGTATGTGATTATTATGACTATCTGCAGGTTTATTAACAAGTCAACATAACAATATGTAATTTCTGTAAGAGACACAATCCATAAAATACTGCACTTGCTCGTGATCAACATTTATCAGTTGTCATGACATTATTTGACAATATACTTTGGTTTCCAACAATAAATCGGTGTTTTTAACATTTATGAACCATTTTGGATAGAAACAAAAATGATGACCCAAAAATATCATTTGAAAAATGAAAAATTTGGGTTGAGGATGGGGGTATTCACTAGCTTTCAGAAAATTGAATAGCAAGCTCTTTTTGTGTACATGATATACAGCATGGCATTGGAATAAAAGGTATTTGAAAAGAAATATATATGTCTAACATACAAGAATCAAACATCCTTTTCTCAATGTGATCTTCAGAACTAGAGAATGAAATATTTACAGAATATGATATCTAAAATGTAAATACACCACACCTGAGTCAAAAACCTTAATTATCTGGTTAAATATAAAAACAAATACACCTAAAAATCTTCAGATTGCAATAAAAGATACTTGGGAAGTACTGTGGGAACCTTTTCTGTTCCCAACATATTCAGAAGTACTAACAGAATTCAAAGATAAACAAAAAACCATTGAAATTAAGTTCTACTTGGAATGGTAGTAAATGACATTCCCAAGTATGACTTGTGTCCACGAGATTTTAAGTATGCCCTCTAGAAAGGGACAGTCATTTAGGGGAACATACAACAAACTACTCTCTTTTTGACATGAGGGCATAAATATATGATCTTTGTCTTACAAAATTACCAAATGACAAAAGTTCAGCAACGACTGTTAGTTTGAATGGGGCGTAACTCCACTTTCAGCAGTATTTCAGCTATATCGCTGAAATCAAATTTAGGGGTGGAGAAAGTCTGATTACCTGAAGAGAACCACCAACCTTGGATGTTAACATGCACCCTTTTTGATAATTTTTAAGCAGGGTGCAAATGCACCAAGCCTTACACAAGTCATGGGATATATTCAAATATCAGTTTGTCAGTAAAATTCTTACCGTGTTTCTGTCGTCCTTGTAAAACCAAATATTGCACATCTAACAACTGTGGGAAGTCTATACCAACAAGAGAGTATATCTAAAGCCACAACAATGGGTAAATACTTGACTTATTCAGCTATCCAACTTACATTCATCAGAATATAAACTGTTGAAACAAATTGAAATGAAATTTATTACAGCATAAACTGCAATTATGCAATCAAACGTAAATCTCCAATCTATCAATCAGTCAACAAAGATTGATAAATGTTCAAAGCAGCTGAACATTGAATTCATTCTGGCAATAAGAGCTGTTATAGAATTCATTAAGAGATGTTATAAACAATGTTTGTACTATATAAATCCCGGATAGAAATTCTTTCTTCTTTCTGTTTTTTATACACAAAATTTCAAAACTAGCTAAAAACTCAATTCAAGTTGCTACTAATTTAAATAGCAAAATGGAAAACAGAAATTAAGAAACTGGAAATTTTAATCATAATGAACATAAACCAAAGAAAAAATCTATTAAAAGTTCAATCAAAAGAAAAAAATATAACGGAAGCTAAAAATAGATTTAATCATCTTTTAAAATCAATGTATCTTCTTCAACAGCAGCTAATTAAAAGTTATTTATAAAGATAAGATCAGAGAATTTTAGCTAGTTTCTAGCACTTAAAACTAAACTGATTTCTCCTAATTTCTTCACTCTTCATGTGCAAGAAACTAATAAAAATACTTTAACATCATTAAGTACTACCCAATTCAATTTCAGCTGCCAAATTCTTCACTTTCTTCAAGATATGTTCAAATCATGCATCATTTTCAACAGATTAAGGAACAAAAGGATGAAAAATAAGTTTAAATAATTTTGTCGGTTGTATGTGTCAATCTTTCAATAGATATGTGCCCATAAAGGCATTACTAATAACACGCTTGGTCTCCAAA